>QLNU02014435.1:137055-186080 GCA_006491805.2 Dysdera silvatica | reverse complement strand
AATTCCATCGATCCGCCCTCCCCTCGAAAGCGTATATCCCGTTTATATCTCAACTTGAAATTCTGGAAATTTTCACAAAAAGTCCCCCTCCTCTCCCCTGACGGAATAAAAATTTCGTTGTCATGTAAAATAAATTTGCAAAAAATATCTCGTTATTTTACCTTATAATGTACATAAAGTAATCATAACACCCCACCCCCTCACGATACTCAGCGATTTTCTGTCGCATTTGAGGAGCTGGATCGACGAAATTGCATTTGTTCGTTTGAGCATAAAATTGCTCATAAATGCCCCCTATGATTTCTGCGAATTTAAATTTGACTTTCTGGGTGGTTAGCGGGGTCGACGCTTCTGACCACGACTGCTGCTCAGGGGCGGAATATGAAATACCGTTAGCTTCATTAAAAGGCGCCTTTCTTAAAACGTTCAATCGTGTTTATCTCAACAGATTTTTTTTTTTTAATTACATCCAAGTAAAACTGTTTGGTAACTGAAGAAAAACTGTTAGGTGGCGTTGATACCCAACGTTGTGCACCTAATTTTTAGCCGTGGGTGTAGTGTAGCTTCAAAAATGGGCCATCTCCAATTTTTCACCATGCCTCCTCAAATAAAAAATTACCTTTCTTACATATATCATCATGTTATATATATGAATTTTCATGCCAGTCTGCTTGGCAGCGTTTAATGGTAGAATATGATCATCTTCATTTTGTAATTAAGCAGAGTTTTGCATTTTATAATGATTCTTCCTTTGAGTACAGCGGAATGTGTAGCAGATTTTAGTTATTTTAATTTAATTAAAAGACAAACAAGACTTTGTCTATTACTTCCTACCATGGATTACTTGTTTATTAAGCTGTATAGACCAAGAGTGTATGAATACAATCCACTGCCTGCAATTAATTTTTGGTGGAGAGATGTGGCATATAGATGTATAAGACAACCAGATTTTAAAAAGGTTTTTTTTAATAACTGTTTCTTTATAATTTGTAAAATGCCTGTTTTGTTTATCATCGTCATTGTAAGTAATTGTGCTATGTTTATGAATACACAACATGCTACGGGAACAAAATAAGTAATCTTGAAATTGCACCTAAAAAAATCATTTTAGCAACTAAGGAAAACGTGTTAGGTGCCATTGACGCCTAACTTTCCATTCCTAATTTCTACCCCTACTTTTAGCTCTATGCAATCTCTGCTTGCTATACATGCAGATGTATATTCTTTTTTGTTGAATTACAATGGAACTATAATCACTAAAACAAGACCACATTCTGTAAATATTCATTGAACTTTATTCACAGAATATTTGCATACTTTTATTTTCCGAACATATCAAATCTCAAATTTTGGTTTTATAATTTAACACCCCTTCCCCCACTAATCTCTGATTACGTAATATTATAACCATAGCCTCAGTAGCAGCCTAGAAAAAGGATGGGGGCTCCGGGCCCCTTTCCTGATATGGCCTTGACGGCTTGGTCGCATTTCGAGTTTCTAATTTGTCGAAATACAACGTTTCCTCAATTCTTATATCATCTCCTAAGGAAACATTAAGAAGTATCAAAAATAAAATCCGTGGGCATGCACAGTGCACCATTTTGGAAGGTGTAATTTGTGTTTCTAAGGGTGTAATTGTGGTTTGGTAATGTCATGCCGCCAATTCCGATGTTTCTTTTTGCACATGTGTGGTTTTATGCCATGTGAAACCAGGAAACTGTCCAAGCCAAGCAGTGAGACGATATCGGAAAGCCATGCATGCGCACAAGAAACATCGGAATCGGCGGTCTGACACTGTCAAACCATTCCTGTGCCGATGTATGGGCAATACTATGAAATCACGATGTGCCGCTGATTTGAAAATTACAAAACCGTTGTGACGATGTCGCCATCACACCGGTTTCTCACAATGTATCGATACATCGCCCATGACTAATTGTAAGCCTTAAGCTTGAGTTTTATTCAAATTTCTAATGCAGTTTTTTGGTTATTGTTCTGTAATATTTTTAGTTTGGCGGCATAGAATATGGTTCCGAAGAGTTAACTGCAGAGGCACTGAAGAAACGGATGACAGAGCAGGAGTGGGATAAAATTTACAGCATGAGTCGAGATAAGAACCTTTACCAAAACCTGATTTCCAGCCTTTTCCCGACTATACATGGTAAGCGTTTGGTACTTGTCGCTTTGAAGTGGTTGCTTGCAGATGATGCGAAATGTCTTTAAGGAATATGTTTGATCCGACTTCATTAAGATGAGGATAATCTTTAATACACTTTGTTTATAGCATGCAAATGATCGGAAGTCGCTCTATGATGTAAGATAAAGAGCAGTGGTTCTCAATCAAGCTTTTTATCCCATTGAGCACTTTTCTTATCACATGCCTAGCCAATTACCCCCCCTTTAAATATTTAAAGGAAAGCCAAAGAGCTGTTATTTATTATTGCTTGGACATAAATGTAAGCAATAACTATATCGGTATAAAAGGTAAATAATACTTTTCTAATGTTGCTGGATATTTGTCATGGTTGGTTAACTCTAAGTAGTTGTCATGGGAGAAAATTAGATTTTCTTAGAATTGTTACCAATGTTTTACGAACTATTTGGGAACCCCTGGGGAGTTGTCGTAGTAACCTGGATTTCCACAGAATGCAGTTTGGGAAGCACTGATATAGAGTATGGAATTGCAAACATTTTTAGGGTTAGGAGGGAGTGATTATAACCACTCCGGGAGGGTGATTGCCACCCCTGCCCCCCTAAATCCTCCCCTGAACTCATGAGAATTTTTCAAAGTGGTCCGCGGGTACAATTGAAGTGGAAAAGTGGTCCGCGGCTTAAATTGAGTTGGGAACCACTGATTTAAACAAATGCATTACTAAGAGTTTTTGTTATTGGATAACTACGTTTGCCAAAATATGCATAATATTTTAAAAATTATTATTATTATTAACAGGTAATGATGAAGTAAAAAGAGGAATTTTGCTTATGTTATTTGGAGGTGTTCCTAAAACCACCGTAGAAGGGACTTCTCTAAGGGGTGATATTAACATATGTGTTGTGGGTGATCCCAGTACTGCCAAAAGTCAGTTCCTTAAGTAAGTTTTTTTTTTCATGGTGTTCATTAAACGAAGTATACAACTTCAAATTTTATTTGCATCGAAACTACAATAGCTAGAAACTTTATTCTTTTTTAAATTACCTGGCAAGTCAGTTTGTGTGTGTGTACAAAATTAGAATGACAAACGGTGAATGTGCAATCGCAGAACGTAAAAGACACCGAAAACAATAGTAATGACATTGATATAGAAGGATGCTTGTTCAGTATGGTTTACGGAGAGTAAATCGCTAACACAAATGCAACAAAAGTTCAGAAATGTGAACAAGAGAATGCCCTCCAATGTGAAGGAGCATCAACCAGTGGGTAAAGAAGTTCAAAGCAGCAGGAAGTGTTTGGGGAAAGTAAACGTACTGGATGGTCTTCTGTGTCTGTTGAATATGTGGAAGATGTGCATAAGGCTTACGTTAGGAGCCCGAACAAATCAGTCCATGCTGCCAGTCAACTCAACTCTGACATAACATTTTACAAAATTCTGCGCAAACTATAATGTAAGATATTATTACCCTTCACAGGGATAACACAATTGCCAAATATGGTCAACACAGAAAAGCCTCCGGGGCGAGATTTTTGTGAGTTTTTCGTGGGGGAATTTATTATACAATAATTTTTGCCACCCACGTATATTTAGCTCAAACTAGAGCTTATGTAATTTTGGAGAAAAAGAGACGCTTTCCTCATCCTGGATTCGAACCAGGGTCCCCGCGTTTAGCCCGCGGTGTCTTGACCTACTAGACGAATGAGGACAAGAACAAATGCAATTTTCTCCGTATATGAGGATGTAAGATATTATTACCCTTCACAGGGATAACACAATTGCCAAATAATGGTCAACACAGAAATGCTAGGGATGAGAAATGATAGGGCAATAATATCTTACATCCTCATATACGGAGAAAAATGCGTTTGTTCTTGTCCTCATTCGTCTAGTAGGTCAAGACACCACGGGGACCCTGGTTTGAGTCCAGGATGATGTCGCCTCCTTTTCTCCAAAAACAAAAAAGCTCTAGCTTGAGCAAAATATACGTGGGTGGCAAACATTATAGTATAACAAACTGTAATCTGATGACCAGCCATGTTGAAAAGTATTTGCTGAAGACATGCTTGATCGCATTGAGGCAAAACCTGCATTCCTTTCAAGGCTCTGTTTCAGCAATTAATCAACTTTCCATATTTCTGGCAAAGTTAGCAAGCATAACTGACAAATCTAGGACACTGAAAATCCCTATGTAGTCATAGAACATGAGAGAGATAAGACTAAATTAATGTGTGGTGTGGTGTAATGGCAGACAGGTTTAAACGTGAAAACATGGTTACTGGCACAATGTATTGGAACAATTTGCAATTCCACAACTCCAGGGTATTCCAAACGTTGTTTTTCAATAAGATGGTGTGCCTCCCTATTGGTCTTTGGATCTTTGAAGCTGTTTGAACATTTCCCAGAGTGAAGGATTGGACATAATGGCCTGGCGAAATTGTCACCCCATTCTCCTGACATTACCCTTTGTGATTTCTTTCTTTGGGGATTTTTTTAAGGATATGTGTTCAAAATAAATGTAGCTTCTCTTGGTATTCTTAAAGAGCTCATTGACAAGGCTTTCTTCAGTGTAACACTCGACATTTTGTAGTGAACGTAAATGGAACAAGATATTAATTTACACACTATCAAACAGAACAACAAAATCACATGGAGATATTCTGCCTATGCAGATAAAAAAAAGTGTTTTATCTATTCTAGTTTTGGTGCAAATTGAGTTTGAAGTTATATACTTCTATAAACACACTGTATATATGGCGGCTTGTGAAATAATGTTCAAGATTCCTAATATACATTATTCGTATTGATTCCAATTTGCTTTCGACAATACTTTCATTAAGTTATATTGTCCTCAGCATTTATTTGTGTTTCGTGTTTCAGGCAAGTATCTGAATTTTTGCCAAGGGCAGTGTACACAAGTGGAAAAGCTTCGAGTGCTGCTGGTCTCACTGCTGCAGTCGTCAAAGACGAAGAATCTGGCGAATTTGTAATTGAAGCTGGGGCTTTGATGTTAGCCGACAATGTATGTGTTTGTTACATCATTTAATTTGCATATTTTTTCATATCTATTTTACTTTCAGAGGAAGTTGTTACTTTTATTTAAATTATCATTGTTTTGTTGGGTTAATGCATTCCTAAAAAAATTATATGAATAGGGAAAATTTAGAATTTTGTTACTAGGGATTATCAAATCACTACAGTCCTGGAGTTAGTTTCCCAAGCCTTAAGGGGGTTCAGATTTCCCAGGAAACTGTTGGTCCCGGTGCAACATTCTCTCTGCTGTCCTTGCACTGTAAAACACAAATAGTTATGATTTAATGAGGAGTATGTTGAGGCTAGCACCGATCCGTAATTAACAATGACTGTATATATTGTTAAAAGTACTATTGAACTTTTTTTTAATGGATTTTTTTATACCAAATTTGTATTGTTAATTTTGGGTTTGAAAGTTGAGTTTTTGCTCTGCTTTTAGGGAGTTTGTTGCATTGATGAGTTTGACAAAATGGAACTGAGGGATCAGGTCGCTATCCACGAAGCGATGGAACAGCAAACCATATCTATCACAAAAGCTGGTGTGAAGGTAAAACAAGTGTTATATGCAAAAAAATAATATATATTTTTTTAAAATTCTAGGTATCAGACCTCAAATATTTCTGAATGAAAATGTTATGGGCTCTGTGTCCTCTCTGTGTGATTTTTGGTCTGGGTACAACCAAATCAATATACATAAACAGAATTTCTATTCTCAAGTTTAAAACCATACTTACGATCTCATCTTGCTAGGCACACCTTGATCGATATCCTTGTGCCATAAAAATACAACCAATCATCTACTACCAAGTTCAAATGTAAGGGAATTAAAAAAAAGTATTCTCACATAATTATTCAATAATAATAATTATAATATATTGATAATTAATAATAATTCTCACCAATTTAATTTCCAATCATTTGTTAAAATTTTCTTCTACAGCATTTTCATACAGAAATGAACGTTTTGCAATTTCCGACTTTTCCTCTAATATTTGATAAATTCACTGTTTTGCAATGATTAGCAAGTTGTACTTGGATCCAAATATTCTTGAACATTTGCAATGTACAATAGTTTGCACCATAGTTTACAATAGTGTACATCTTGGTTCACGGTGAGTGCATCATGGTTTCTTGGGGTTCACAACAACTCGTATTACATACATAACATCATCATTACTCCTGGTGAAGGACTGCTGCTGACGCGTTCGAAAGCTTGGGTGATCTTTTTCATTGCTATTTTACCAGTGTTTAACCTTTTGTATGTAAATTTCCTCCCTGGTACCCTGTATTTTATTTCTACTAACTTGTATTATAGTTTGTGTTGGATTACACTTCGATTCATATCAGCCAAGGTTCAATTTCTGTGGTAACATTAGCTGATTAACATTTGGATACCTTATTGAACTGTAGGTCCTCTTGGCTAACCTCTAACTAACAACTCACCCAAGGAAAAGATCGGTCTGCAGTTATGAAAACTTAGAAACATAAAAACTTGAGTCCTGCATGGATTGTAAATGCCAGTGAATTTTTTAGTTGTCCAGACTTACCGAAGTTATGGTGAATCTGTATGGGGGGGGGCTAGTCAACTGATTTCTTAGGTGAGTTGAAATTCAAGTAATTAGGAGTTTAAATAATTGAAATTTTATTGTATATGTAAATTAATGAAATTTTAATGTTTGTGATTTTATTTATTTTTATGTTTTTTAGGCTAGTTTAAATGCACGAACTTCGATTCTTGCCGCAGCAAACCCAATAGGAGGACGTTATGATCGGACAAAATCGCTCAAACAGAACATTGCGTTGTCTGCTCCTATCATGTCCAGATTCGATTTGTTTTTCATTTTAGTTGATGACTGCAATGAGGTTATTTCTTTATAGTGTGCTTAAAAGTTAACTACTTTTCTGTTCAGTTCTGTGTATATTTATGTAACGTTTATAACGATTTTATACTTTTTTTTTTTTCCCAGATCACGGATTATGCCATTGCAAGAAGGATAATTGATTTACATTATCAGAATACCGAGTTTGTAGAGAGAATTTACTCTTTGGACGATATCACCCGATACATGCTGTTTGCTCGTCTGATCAAACCACAAGTACGTATTACGTACTATAAATGAAAGAAGGGAACATAATTAAAATCAAATTGTACATTTTCGTCAAATGTACAGTGTGATTCAAACAGGGTTCTCACACACTTGGAATTGTCAGAAAATTTGAAATTGTTGCTAAAAGTCGGTGGAAAATGAAAGTTTTTTGCTCAAACATATTAAAGTTAGGGAAAACCTTTCTAACTTCTGTTTTGGATCACTAAATCTCCTACAAACATGAAGCAGTTTTTCAATAAATCAAGTTCAGCTGAAAGTTTTGTTTTCAGTTGGTTAGGGAATTTTACTGGAAATATCAGTGAATTTTTTTCTCTCCAATGTGCGTTGAGAATCCTGTACTAACTTTAATGGGAGACAAGAAATTCTAAAATAAACCTTTTTTTGTCACCCTTTTGGTACTAGAGGCCACTGTTGAAATGCCTGTTATTTGACTTTTTTCCAACGTTGCCATGTGTTACTTTGTATGTGTATTACAATGCATTTCCCGAATGCTGATATGGTTGACATATATTCAGTATATGGGACTGTCAATGGAATGTGCATTCTGATTTTTGAACTTACATTAGACATACTTTCATACCTTTATCTCCGAACATGTTCAATGACAAAAACGCTTTAGTTTTTCTAATTTTGTACTTAATATTTTTTTGACACCCATGTAGAAATAAGCTCAAACTAGAGCTGTTTTTGTTTAGGAGAAAAAGAGACGCCGTCCTCATCCTGGATTCGAACCAGGGTCCGTTACGGCGTCTCTTTTTCTCCTAAACAAAAACAGCTCTAGTTTGAGCTTGTTTCTACGTGGGTGTCGAAAATTATTGAGTAAAAATAAATCCCCCCCACGAAAACTCACAAAAACTCGCCACGGAGGCTTTGTGTGTTGACAATTATTTGGCAATTGTGTTATCCCTGAGAAGGGTAATAATATCTTACAGTGCTTCTAATGTATATCCTTGCTATTCATTACTTCTACCTCATAGAGCTACACTGTAGATTAGGGGGAAAAAACATCCCACTACTTTTTATTCGTGTTAATTCAACGTTGTTGGGGGGATTTTTGATCAAATCTGGAAACGTTAGAGTAAAAACCTTCACAGCTTTTATTTTGTATTGCTAAATATCCCATGAACCAAAAGCTATTTTCCCCACAGCCGAAATTTAGTTGAATCTCGAGGAAGGAATCACTGGCTATTGGCCATAGAATTTTTTCCTCCAGTGTGAACAGGAATCCTATGATGTATTTACATTATTGTCCTTGACACAGCATATAGCATGGTTGGTGTGGAAAAACTTGCATTCAAATTAATGTGCAATACGATGTTTTACATGTTTGTATATGTGGCCCAAACACGGAACAATTAGGTTTATGTGCATTGAGGCATGTATGTGTGCATTATGTGTCAAAGAGCATGGCCTTGTATAGGCAGTACTTTATGCTATTGGCACAACAATTTACAACCCCTCCTTCTGGGTACATTTGGCTATCTTTATGGCAATAAGAAAACTTCGTCATTACTACGAGAGTTTAATTTTGCAGGCTGTATATTAGACACTATTTTCATTGTTCCGTATTCTCATATGGTGTGATTGCATTAACCGCTACCACAGACAACGTAACATAAAATAAAGAATATAACAAATTGCTGAACAGGCAATAATTACTAAAATACAGTGATTGCCTTTGGTGTGTCTGAAACTCTAAGCGCAGAAAAACTAAGAGCATATACAGGGTATCCACACACCTGAAAATCTCGAATTTGAAATTCGAGAAAAACGATTTTCTCGAAGAAAAACGTCAAGGAAAACCTTAACTTCAGTTTTAAATAGCTGGATCTCCCACAAAGCCATCCTCCCCCCAACCAAAGTTTGGTTAAAAGTTGCCTGTGGATTGGTCAAGGAATAGTACGAGGAAAGTCAAGGAATTTTGTTCTCCACTGTGGGATCTTTGATGTATTGTATCTTGATTGTTGTTGTTAGCAAGGGTGATTTTGTTTCAGGAATTTCAACTTGCCTCTTCCAGGATTTCTTTTTAAAACATGACAAAAATTTCGTTTTGTTTCCAATAATTTTCTATATTCCTTCGGAAATCAGTGTTTTTACCAAAAATATTACGCAACTTTTTAGGGAATTTTCTGGTATGTTCAGGGAATCTGGTTTGGACACAGTCATCCCTGTGTTAGATATGTTGTATATGCAGAGTCTCATGTGATGGATATATCTGTCTGCTCCAAAAGTATAGGACAGACTCATCGGTATCATGGTATACATTGGAAGATGTCTTTTGTTTTTTCTCTTTTATTCCCTGCTCTTTGTATTGATTTGATTTTCTCCTAATTACTATAGATCAGTAAAGAAGCACAGACTTATTTAGTAGAACAGTATCGTCATCTGCGATTCCGGGATTCTTCTGGCGTGAGCAAGTCTTCCTGGCGAATTACAGTTAGACAGCTGGAGAGTATGATCCGTTTATCGGAGGCCATGGCGAGGCTCCATTGCTCTGAAGAAGTATATTGCAAATGCTGCCTTTCTCTGATTATAGAAACCATTTCATTGTCATCAACATATATTTGTTGCTTGACAGTATACCAAAGGGATGTGCAAGTATTACATAAGCAATATTTTGGCTAACGTGGGAAAATAAGCACAATTGCACCCTCCCCCAAAGGTGCTTACGTAATACTTGAACTCTCTCAAATGCATAATTACCATTTTAAGTTTTGTAACAATTTAGAAAGTCAGTGAAATCTCATTAACGGGGATCATAGTAGGCCTCCGATTTTAATCCGTACAGGCGGAAGTCCTCACTAAATGAAGGGCAAATTTCAGTAGCTAAAATTCCAGGCTATTCAGCAATAACTCATATAGTATACAATCTATACTCATGTTTGTAAAAATTGCAACACCATGAAGGACTCGTCCGAATTGAATGAAATTTAATGTACAAACGACCTGTGTTGATACAAATAAACGATTAAAATTACAAAGCAAAAAACAATATTACATGTCGAAAATCAGTATTTGGTGAAGCCACTACGCGCTGCAATAAATGATTCTATACGACGTGGCATGGAATCAAACAGATGTTGAATGTGTGCCTGAGGAAGAGCATTCCAGATTGCTTGTATGCAACCCCAAAGTTCATCTGTAGTAGCTATGGGACGAGGATCACGAGCGAGACGCCGACCAACGAAATCCCACACATGTTCAATCGGCGACATATCCGGCGAATAGGCAGGCCAAGGAAGAAGCTGTATCTGTTGTGATGAAAAGAAGTCTTGAACATTCCTGGCAATATGTGGGCGGGCATTGTCCTGTTGAAATACAGCTCCGGGAATGCCTTGAAGGAAGGGAACAACTTCGGGCTCCAGAACTTCATTGATGTACCGGTTGCTGTTAAGATTACCCACAATTCGTAGCAGCTGAGATCGTTCATGATAAGCAATCGCACCCCAGACCATAACGCTAGGGTTTCGTCCACTATGACGTTGGATAACGCACTACGGAAGGTGGTGGTGTTCACCGGTATAGCTTCTAACACAGATGCGGCCATCACTGTACCCCAAATTAAGTCGGGATTCATCAGAAAACACCACTTGTTGCCAATCAGCACGCCAGTCTCTATGTCCATGAGCCCATTGCAGCCGCAGGCGCCGATGGTTTTGCGTCAGGAGGATCCTGTATAAAGGAACTCTTGCACGCAGTCCACGGTGCAGTAGACGCCGACGAATTGATGAAGCACACAATGATACACCTGTAGCAATGCACCAACGTTCTGCAAACTGTCCAGATGAAGCAAAACAGTCTGTCATCCCGTACTGGCGTCACTCCCGGATTTCTGAGTTGTATGGTTCTCTTGAACCCACTGCTTCCACACTCGCATCACTGTGCTGCTGTTACGCCCCATACGAGCTGCTATTGCACGATAAGAAAACCCTCCTTCACGAAGGCCGATCATTCGTCCCCGTTCAAACTCCGTAACTTGCTGAAATGTCGCCCTCTTTCGTCGTAGAGGCATAGTGACGTCTCATGTAACGTTTACCACTAGCAGATAACCATACACGCCCCGCTACAGCCCTCTATTTATACGGATCCATCAGCAGTTCAGAGGGCGCTGCTCAGTCCACGCATGCCTGATGACTCTGAAATTCTAATCATTTGAATAGCATACCCTAATTTGCATTTCCTGAAAGTTTCAGCTCAATCAAGTGATTCCTTCATGGTGTTGCAATTTTTACAAACATGAGTTTACATAAACTACTAAAACAAAATAGTATATTAATTAAGAATGCTCAGGAAGAATTTACAATGGATAACAAAAGAAAAGAAACAGCATTTACATACAATGGAAACTCATTTATTTTTACTTAATACCATATTAAAAAATCTAAAGCAATGTGGGAGGGTTGTTTTTGAAAAACAGATGATGATACCGGTGGGGGAGTGGGGAATCACGTCTTCAATACCTGTTGAATATTTTTCCGACAGACTTTTTTTTTCCCTTTGCACAAAGAACTTTTGTTTGTGTTATCCAATGGGTTGTATGCATTAAGTGAAATCTTTAAACCATAGGTAGCGAACATGTGAAAACGAGTTTGTCTACATTAACGAGAGTTCCGTTGTAAACAAAGCTGCATTAATGATATTTCAATATAGTTATACGTGTTCATAAATTTACCAATGACTTTCTTTTTTTACTAAATTCTTGTGTCACATTTTTAACTCGCACATCAAAGTAGGGAATCGCAAGGAGAATTAAATAAGTTCAACTCTTTTTTGCTTAGTCTAGAGCTTTTTCGACCTATAAAAATCGAAAATAACAGGGGGGGGGGTCTCTATTGATGTAGTTTAGTGGTAAGAGTTTATTGCAACTTTCAAAAAATTATATTACTTTTTTTCTAGGCCCCAATTTAATGCTTAAAGTTTGATTCCTCAAAAACTATAGGTGCTCTTTCCTCAAAATCATAGCTGTTCTGTTGCCATGAACTGAAATCGAAGCAACAACGAGCACAATATAGCTTTCCTTGAATATCATTTCAGTGGTATTTGGAGAGTCTGACGTTTACCATACTTACTCTTTATATAACTAATAATCTTCTATAATATCATACATATGTAATTGGGCACAATGAGGATATTAAAAGAACCATTCCTTTTTAGATTCAACCTAAGCACGTGAAGGAAGCTTTCCGTTTGCTTAATAAATCTATCATTCGCGTTGAACAACCAGATATCAATTTATACGAAGGCGAAGATGAATTACTAGATTCTGAAGACATCGAAAACGTTCCACCTGGTTTGTCTGCTTATTATTATTTATTCTGTCTTTTGGATATGTCTAAATGGATTTTCTTTTCCTAATTTCCCAGTCTTCCCAGAAATTCTCTTATGAACTTCGAAAAATTATTAAACGCAATTTTAAAAAAATCAACCGACTTATTAAAAACGTGTGACAAGGCATGTGGTAATTTCTTTAGACAACGTCATCCTAATTGATGTTTTTTTATTCTTTTATACATATATAAATCGAACACTACGCAGATTAAATCAAACAACAATGTCAATCAATCAACGTTTATTGGCGTAGTGATACCAGCGCCGATGTTATGGCGTGATTAGATGGTGAAACGTTCGAAAGAAAATAAATATTTCTGCCTTCGGTGGGACCTGAACCCACGACCTTCCACTTGCCGGGCGGAGGCTCTACCCACTGAGCTACGAAGGACAATATATAATCTCTTTACGAACGTATATATATTGTTGCCAGTTATTTCGCAGAATGGTGTAGTACATAGACTACTATTTAAACCAAATTGCAAAGAGACTGGTATTAAATTGATCGAAATGCACGTTGCAGCATATGTATTTATTTTATATAAATCGAACACTACGCAGATTAAATCAAACAACAATGTCAATCCATCAACGTTTATTGGCGTAGTGATACCAACGCCGATGGTATGGCGTGATTAGATGGTGAAACGTTCGAAAGAAAATAAATATTTCTGCCTTCGGTGGGACCTGAACCCACGACCTTCCACTTGCCGGGCGGAGGCTCTACCCACTGAGCTACGAAGGACAATATATAATCTCTTTACGAACGTATATATATTGTTGCCAGTTATTTCGCAGAATGGTGTAGTGGGTAGAGCCTCCGCCCGGCAAGTGGAAGGTCGTGGGTTCAGGTCCCACCGAACGCAGAAATATTTATTTTCTTTCGAACGTTTCACCATCTAATCACGCCATAACATCGGCGTTGGTATCACTACGCCAATAAACGTTGATTGATTGACATTGTTGTTTGATTTTTTATTCTGCTTAATGACTTTTTTCACGATCTCTTTCTTGAAAGTCACTAATGGGAGAAATTACTGTATATGTTTAGTTTGTTTAACTATAGTCATATCCTGGGATCATCTGCCTTTTTCCCTGCTTTATTCACTCTGTAGCAGGTATGCATGTTTGTTTTGTTTTTTTAATATATATGTACCATAGGCATACACAGATTGTAAGGAGGGTTATAGGCTTGTAATGAGAGGTTACAGAGCATAATATGGGTTAGCATCCTAACTCGCCAAGTCTCAACCCTATTAAACACATTTGCACTATCTCTTCCTAATCTTCATGAATCCCGGGACCTGTGTTTGAAGATTTGGTACAACCTACCCCTGACCACTTACTAAGGACTTGTAGATTCCATACCAAGATGAATTGTGGCTGCTTTGTATGCCAAAGATGGAGCAACACAGTATTGGGTGGCTGGTCATAATGTTATGGCTAATTAGTGTGCACATAGTTATATTGTGTACTGAATATATTACATTACACTACTAGACTTTCATATGCATTTATAAATGAAAGAAAGGGTATATTCAATTTTTTGGCTGGGGGCCAGGAACCCATCCCACTGGATAAGCTAGCCTGCATTGTACTCAGTTTTGCATCTTTAGCTATAAGAATGCAAAACCGAGGGCAATTTCTATTAGCTACCTAACTGCTAGGGTACTTGGTTGCTTGTAAATGTATAATGGTTCAAGTGCTACATTAAGCGGACTTAGCTCACCATACATGCTCTTTTGTAGTATCTTCGCGATATATAAGTACTAACTTTTTTTCTGTGTCAAGCATCATTGCGCCTGGCTGCTTTTGCAGCTGTACTTGTGTTAATCGAAAACTTTCAAATAGTTTAAATTATTCTTTTGTTTCCACAAATGTATCATAATTGTGGTGCAGCTTGACCCTTGCTATCCTTGCACCACAAACTTTAATCATTCTTAATTGCCTTTTTCCTGTAGCTGTCAATGGTGTTAACGGTCCTGCCGATGATGGAATGGATGTTGATAATGCCAGTCAGCCAACCAAGGAAAAATCGCAACAACTAACTATGTCTTACGAGCAGTATAAAGCTCTTACCACTCTCCTCGTTGTGCGTCTCCAAAGAGAAGATGGCGATGGTATGATTTAGTTTTTACTTAATCTTCCATTTGGTGTAGCATATCTTAACATACGCCTTTAACAGGATCGGTTTACCAATTTGTAACTCCGGATCGGTTGCAGCTAATAGTAGATTAACGCGTTTTAACTTTTTATGTAAAAAAGGAAGAAATGCTCTTTTAAATCCTATGTAAGTTGCGGAACTTTATGATATCTTATATTCATGTATGTAATGATAACTCCTTTGAGCTTACTGGGGTGATAGAAGGTACCCTTTCCGATAACGTTTTTAAAACTCAATGTACATACTGTCGTATACAGTATGCTTGTTTAAACTGATATGAGGGCGAATCAGAAAGTTATTGCCCCTATTTTTTATTAGCCAAAATAAGGTACATACAGGTAATTACAAATATACGTACTATTCTACGTACCTTACACTATTTTTCCACATAGTCCCCACACCGGTTCAGACATTTGTCCCATCGCAGCACTAAATTTGAGATGCCCCTGTGGTAGAATTCGTCCGGCTGACTGTGGAACCACCGTCGGACTGCTGTCTTGGCTTCATCGTTGCACGTGAATCGCTGTCCTGCCAGGAACTTCTTCAGCGGACCGAAAACGTGGAAATCACTAGGGACGAGGGCCGGACTGTATGGCGGGTGGTCCAGACTCTCCCAGTGAAATGACCGGAGCTTGTCGGCGGTTCTGATTGCATACAGTCCGGACCTCGCCCCCTAGTGATTTCCACGTTTTCGGTCCGCTGAAGAAGTTTCTGGCAGGACAGCAATTCACGTGCAACAATGATGCCAAGGCATGAGTCCGACGGTGGTTCCACAGTCATCTGGACAAACTCTACCACAGGGGCATCTCAAATTTAGTGCTGCGATGGGACAAATGTCTGAATCGGTGTGGGGACTATGTGGAAAAATAGTGTAAGGTACGTAGAATAGTACGTATATTTGTAATTACCTGTAGGTACCTTATTTTGGTTAATAAAAAATAGGAGCAAAGACTTTCTGATTCGCCCTCATATATTAAAAATCGCTGGTGTGAAAACGATATTGTTGTAATGAAACAGGATTTTTGGCCGACCCTCCAAGTTTAAATCACAGATTACCTGGGACCCTCTCTTAGCATAAGAGTAACGTGTTTACTATGCTGTTAACCCGGGTTTGATTCCAGTTGTACTCTAGGGTAGTGTTTCTCAACCGCCGGGCCTTGCATCAATTATATCGGGCCGCATGAGATTCTCCTCGAATTTTTGTCATTTTATTTTTTTAGGCATTATTCATAAATAAATATTTCATCTTGGAAATATTCTAAGGAGAATAATAGTCACAAATGTGTTGCAGAACTCAGACCCTGGATGCCTGAATAATATTTGTGCAGAAAATGCGAATGCATCAAGCTATGTATTTTTAAATATGGGAGTATTCATGAATGATCGATAATTTTCAGACATCGAAATCTTTTAGCATTTGAGAAAGGGTATAACGCTCATTATGACCTGTCATAAAAAGTGCTTGCGGGGCGATTACAATAATGTGCGGTATATTCCGTGTCAGGTTGAAGACCTGCTATGTTTATGCCATAATTAATGATTCATTCTCATGATAGTTTAATGAATAAGCTTTTAAAAAAAAATGGAAAGGTATTCACGAGATAGTACATTTGTTGGGACTGGGCCCTCTTATATTATTTAAAAAAAAAACTTATTAAGCACCGGCCTCATAAAGGTTGAAAAACACTATTCTGGAACGTGGGTTTTTTTTTCCGTATGCTTGCTATAATCCAGTTTGCTTCTCTAAACATCAGAAGTTTAGATTCCTGGGAAAACTGTCAAGTCCCTATACAGCAGGACCATAGCTGTCCTTTTGCCATAAAGCACAAACTAATTAACCTGAGTGTTAAAACGTAACTGTGACACCTTCTCATAGGTGCTAATACTAATACGTCAGTGTTAGATCATATTCAACTTACGATCCAATTTTAGATTTACTCCATACAAGCCCGAAACGTGAAATTCACCTCATAAGCATCCAAATGCTAAATACATATGTTGGTTAAAACTTCATGCCATAGTGTTAATGCAGTCCCCCAAAAATCCTGAGTTTAGACTCTTGGGTGCACTGTAGAATATGGCTAATACTTTCACGTTTTAGCTCAAACTGGAGCTTTCTTTTTTTTTTTATGAAAGACTCCTTGACGGGGCCCTCCTTATAAACCATGGTACCTTAACCTGCTCGACTACCAAGGCATAGGGCATGCTCTTTTTTCTTCAGATTTAAAGTTTGTAAGATATTACCCTTCACAGAATTAACGAATTGCCAACTGATCAATGTGTTAAGCCACCAGGACACTTTTTTTTTGTAATTTTTTGCGGGGTATTAAGATATGGCTAGTATTTTTTACATCACATATTAGCTCAAACTGGGGGGTTTTTGTATGGAAGGAAAAGCTTTAGTTTGAGCTGAAACATAGTGTCAAATATATTAAGCATCTTAATCCTCCGAGAAAAATTATGCCCTGTTGACTTCATGTGTTGACCAGTTGGCAATTGTATTAACTCTGAGCCCTGCGGTGGCGCAGTGTGGTAACGCGTTCTCCTATTGCGCGGCTAATCCGGGTTCGACTCCCAGCAGTGCAAAAAGAACGCTTACTCAGAGATCTCATAAAGATCGCACTGCTCACTGTAGTCCGGGGTTTGGTTCCCTAGGCCTTAAGAGGTTCGGATTCCTCGGAAAACAGTAGGTCCCGGCGCAGCATGACCACTGTAGTCTTTGAGCCGTAAAACCAAAAAGAAAGCAAAGCAAAGTATTAACTCTGAGAAGGGTTAATACTCTCTTACGAACTGTGGTCTGTGTACCAGTTTTTGGTTGTTTTTTTTTCATCAGTAGTCCAGAGTTTTGATTCCTTGAATGAGAGATCTGTATTTCTCAGAAATCTCTGATACTGAATATCGCATTAATATAATTTTATTGAACTCTGTTGGTTTTTTTTTAAACTGATGCATTGATTTGTAACAGTCCTCAAAATAGTTTTATTGCTTTCAGTGCATCCATATTTAAATCTGCTTTGCATTAGGTTCAGCCAGCGAGGCAGAGGCAATGCATCGTAGTGAGTTGGTGAACTGGTACTTGAAAGAAATTGAAAGCGAAATTGACACAGAGGCTGAATTAGTCCAAAAGACACTGATGGTACAAAAAGTTATCAATCGTCTCATTCATGTCGTAAGTTTCCAATTCTCTTTTATGTCAGAAAACACTTGTTTTTGTTGATTTTTTATATTTAATTTTATAGCACAAATGGGAATTTTATCGATTAATTTTCCCCTTCCCTCCGGTGGTCAAAATTTAGGTTCAAGCTGTAAATAAAAAAAAAAAAGTAATGATTCTCTCTCTCTCTGAAGTGTAAAATTTACTCCATCTCTTGAGGGCAGGTTTGAGATTTGCTTATTTTTTCTGACAAATCGGAGGGAGCAGATCCGAACAACGCTTATGTAAGATGCAGAAATTAACAAAGCTAGCACATAGTCACAAAGTGATAACCACCCTGACAGAACTGCGACATTTGTTTGTACGATACACTGTGAGTAGATGATATAAAATACATTTAATCACAGTTGATTATTTAAACCAGTGGCTCAACCTATTTTTCACTCGTGTCCCCCCTTTGACATTTATAACATATAATGAATGTATTATGCTTAATACATTGTTGATAGTTGATTTACAGTTTAGATGATGGTGGCATATGGCCACTAAAATAGCTATTAACAGCATATTAAAACTATTAAATGTGGTAATTTGTTGTCAGTGTTCTATGTATAAATAAGCATTGAATATTATAAAAAACTTACAACTAGGTGCTAAAAATTAATACAAAGAGAAATAAGTACAGTTGAACCTTGTTACAACGAATTACTTTTAATACAAAGCAGGGTTGGCTTTCTGCCAACAGAAACTAGTGTTTGCTGGGCCAGTGGCATAAACCAGCAAAAAATGGGAGAAACTGGCAGAAACTAATAAAAGTACTGAAAACAGTATTGTATTATTTAGTAAAGATTGCAAATATATATTTTTATTACATATAAAGTTTTATATTATTTCAATAATTAAAGTACATTAAAAATTACTCAGAGCAAATCGACAATTTGTTATGATGAAGGCCATATTTTTTAACTTATTATGCCTATTTCGCCTTATTTATATTCTCTACCTCATTAGACTTTTGGCTATAAAATAAAAAGCAACAACACTGACAGCCAAGCTTTCGTTGAACGCATCGGCAGCAGTCCTTCATCAGGAGTAATAAGTAACATTACTCCCGATGAAGGACTGTTGCTGACTTTTCCGAAAGCTTGGGTCATCTTTTTCATTTGCTATTTTACCAGTGTTTAATCTTTCGTATGTAAATAAACATTTTAATTAAACCTTATTTTAAAATAAACCCCTTTTGCAATTTAGGGTATTTTGATAAGCTTTTAACACACAATTAGTTTCTGCTGGTTAAACCAGTTATAACCAGTGGTTTTAACTTCCTTGGCAGAAACTTTCCAACCCTAATATAAACCGTTTTCTGAAGTCCTGTCAGATTGTATAGCATACTATCCTTTCCAGATAAGACGAATTACTGTTAATACAAACAGATTTTCTGTTCCCTTTGGTGTTCCTTTTAATGTGGTTTGACTGTATTATAATTTTCATCACACACTGCATTCTCATTTCAAAAATTTGTCCCAAACAATTACAGAACCGAAATCTTGAGTAAGCATGAGGAGGGGAGGGGTGCAGGCATTTGCTGATTTTTTTCTTTTTAAGGGGGAAGGGAGTATATAAAATGGCCAGGGAAATATGCTTACATAATACTTGAATATCCCCCCCCCCTTTTTTTTTTAAATAACTTGGCACTAAATACAAAAGATTCAATTGGAGTCCCAGTTGTGTTTTACTATTGCCTATTTCTGCCACTCTTGTTTACGGACATTTTTGATTTCTTTTTATTCCTTCGTTTACAGTCAAGTCTCTTTAACTTAATTTACTTTTAACACAATTTTTTTTTTAAGTAAATGTACATGTAAATGAGGTTAAACAGTATTATATGGTATCTCTTGTATACTGATGCAGTGGTAGTATAGTTCTATCCCGTAACGAAATCCTGGGATTTGGTTCTTGATGGCGCCGTAGAAAGCTTGGCATTTTTCTACGTGCCATAGCACAGAACTTAAATCTCTAAGGTTCCTGCATAGTGGTAACGCCTTATCTGATATTATTGATTCGTTTTGCTCCATTGTACATTTAATGCATTTTTACTTATTTTATTCTTAAAATTGTACTCACTTTGTCTAGTGCAGAATGACCCTTGTTATCCTTATGCCATAAAAATACAACCAACCAAGTGGTAATGCTTATATTCTGCCATTAACACAGGTTTGATTTTAATGGTATCGCAAAATGCATGCCATCTTTCTGCCCATTGTAGTATGTGTTTTGTTCCCTCCGCAACAGAAGCTTGGATTTCTCAGAAAACTGTAGACTCCAACGCAACATGACCATGGCTGTTCTTGCACCATAAAACAATTTTCAAGGTGCTAGATGTTTATATTCTGCAGAGAGAGAGCAAAACTAGATCCTGGTAGAGCGTGTCTTCAGCTGTCCTTGAACTATGTATATATATATACATGTATTTATTCCAGTAGTGTCAATGCCTGTTACAGTAAATGCCCCTTGTATAATTATTTACTATTTTTAGGATCAAATTATCATTCCTCTGACGAAAACTGGGCTGAAAGGGGGCGAAACTGAAGAAGAAGAAGATCCAATCTTGGTTGTGCACCCAAATTACACAGTTGTATAAAATTGTGTACTCAGTGGACTTCACAGGGGAAAAGAATTTGTCACCGAACAGTTATTAATTTGATTAGTTAACTTGACGACCATCAGAATACTGTCATCAAGTGTCATAATCATGGGTACAAGATGGCATCCAAGCGCAGGAATATTCATATTCTAATTTCATTACCAATTGTAGTTATAAGCATGCTCAATTTCATACAATGTTATTAAAACTTTCTTAATTTTTATATAAGGTAATCCATTTATGCCACTAAATTTATTCAGCAGTTTTTACATTATTCCTGATTACATTAACATTTGCAAGTAAAATTATAAAAATTTCTATCAAGTTTACTTTGAGAACCAATTAAAAATTATAACTGAATTTAAATGCAAATTATAACAAATATTTTTAATTGTAACAGAGGTAATTAAGGAAATATCCGTATTTCTTGCAAAATAATAAAATTTTATGTAACTTCAGAATATCAGCAGAAATTAAACAGATTATGAGGTTTGTAAAATGTTTTAAAAAATTTTGCATTTCGTTTATAATGAAATTAAATAATTTTTTCATAGAACTTGTCTTAGTAAATTATTTAAAGTACTTGGTTTTGGTTTTTAATTCATTTCCTTGTGGCAATCATTTTTTTAATAATTGAATTTGTTATTGATAGCTAAAATAACTCTTCCATCATTGTGAAATATTAAATAGTGTCCTTGCCCCAGTGTATTGCCACTGACTGAGTGGAAAATAGTGACGCCTTTTCTTTCTTGTGTTATTGACTTCTGAAGGAAACAATTTTTTAACGGCAACAATCACAACATGTAATAATGTAAATGTTAATAGTCCTCAAGTATTTTAACCCACATATTAAACTTCAACTCGTAATATCTGCAGTTCTATTTACCACAGAAAACGCATACTATCCTCTTTAGAACCACAATTAAATAAGCTTCCTTTTGATGTAAACAAATATATGGGGGTGCAATTTGAAACAAGGAAGAAAAGGTGCATTTTGTATACTTCAACACACTCTTCATATATCCATTGGATTCTTCGTGGTACAGGAGAAGGTAGTGAATTCAAACATCTATAAAACACAAGATGAGCAAATCCTTTCTGTTGAGATGAAGGGTTATTAAAAATAGTACGGCCATTCTGAAACAGTGCATACTATGTGGATTATCAACGTAATATGTAATTGCCCTTCTCAAGGATAACACAATTGCCAAATAATGGTCAACACACAAAGCCACCAGGGCGAGTTTTTGTAGGAGGATTTATTATCAACGTTAACAGTGGCTGTCATTGTAGTATTTATTTTACCCTTTTTATGATCTTAAAATTTTTATAATCAACATAAAATAAGGCTAGCCAAATCATAGGTTTACAGCTTTTCACGTTTTATCCACATGCAAACCTATGCCTTTGTTGCCATAAACACACAATTCTGATATAAAAATATCTAATGTATAGTATAATATGCATATCGTAATATATCTAATGTTCAATACAATACGAAATTGATAACAGATCAAGGATTTATCCAGGCCAACTGAACTCTTCTGCACCACATCTAAATAAAGTTTCTGCACAGACACTTCCTTCACTCACATCACTAACAGGAGGCCATATTTTATTAAAAAAAATTCTCTGCTAAGCTACAGCTCAAACGGACCCAATTTAATATTAGACAAAAGTAAACCACATCAGAAATAATCCTTACTGGACAAATGGCATTCTTCACACCTTTGCAGGATGTGCAGCCATATCGATTTTATAAATCCTGATATTTTGTTGTAATCTGTGTATAACATTGCAAGAAATAATGAAGCTAAATACACAGTGCAAAAAAATGTTCAGATTTAAAGATTAATATAACATACATCCCACAAAGTTTTGCAAATGCTGTTCTATTTATAAATGTCCTAAAAGTAAACTGACTCATAGAAGTCAGAAGTTATGATGTATTTTAAACGCTTACCCTTCAGCAGGATTTTAAAAAGAAAAAAGAAAATCTGTATGTGCTTTTTCTATTGGAAATTATGCTCGTGTATTTTCTTGGAATGGCTTTCTGAATTTGCTTATAAAATAGTAGACAACCATTTTAACCTTGAAAATAAAGATACTTTGACAGCCCTTTTTTCACCTAAAAAGAATAAACAAACACGGTAGAGAAACTATAATTTATACTTTTAAACAAAAGTTAGCTTAGCTGAAATAAGAAAATATATTTATTAAATTGTACAGTTTTATAAAAAATATTAGCAGATGCATACAGCAATGCATGTATTCCTTTCCCCCATAGCACAGTGGGTGATTTTCCTAAAAACCTGGCCAAAAACCTGTTTCTTATCTGATTTCAATAAAATATCATAGATTCTTGTTTATCAAGTAGCTGATTCCGCATTTGCTGACAGTTTTTTAAAATTGAAGATGGCGAATGAAATATGGCAGATGTAGATGACGAACTGTAGGCATCTTTTTTTTTCCGATTTCGATAAAAATTTCGGATGTATGGGTTTTGTCGGTTTCTCATTCCAAATTTCTAGAAATTAAAAACGATGACCTAATAATGATTATTGCAATAAAAAGACCGTCAAAACTTAGGCAAACATGAAAAATTTAATAATGGAAATAAAAAAGTAACAAAAATATCTCAATTATGATGAAAATGAGTTTTTTCCAAATCTTTTTGGTGTGAAATCATGTACAAAATCTCAGTTTTTATATGAATGTCGTTTAATGGGTTTCAGTCTTCTTCGTTATTGCCGTCGTAGCAATTAGAGTTTTGCTAACGAATTCTTCGTCTGCACTTCCTTTAGAATTTGCTTCAGCAGTTACCAGTAACTTTAGAGCTTCTTTATCCATTTGTTTCTTCCGAATAGTTTTTACTTTTCTATAGACTGAGATGACCAGATCAGCAGATACGAGAAGATTATTCAATAAATCAGTCATTCCTGATTTTCGGGAGCATTTTCTGATATTATGTTCTCTGTGTCTTTTAACGTCTTTATTCCCTTGTCTCTTGGACGTCTTCGGATAACTGTCCGATCAGTAATGTAGTTGTTTCTATAATTCTTATCCCGTGAATCAAAATTTTATGAACGGAACATGGCATATAGTACCATCCATAGTTTTCGACAAATAAGTCCGTAGTTCTTATGGCATATTTATCAAATTTTTTAACAGCGACAGCTCTCCCGCTAGAAAGAACTTGTCATATAACGTGAAATCTCCTGATAAGAACAATATCAATACCAGTTATTTCTGCAAAGATTTCGGCTTCTAGGAAAAATCTTCGAGCAGTATTTCCATCGTTTGAGTTACCGCTACCTTCGTGCTTCGGAACATCTACTATGAGACCTAATCTTTCCCTGAATTCTTTTTGAATTATTTTTTCCTTTCTTCAATTTGATCCGCACATTCTTTGTTTTTCTGCCATTTTCTGACCTAATTTATATGATATGTGTAACAAACACTCAAAACAGCGAATCCAAGCATGTAATGTGGAAAGTCCAAATTTTAACACATTTATATTTATTTTTTCATTTGTTGATATTGTTCATTTCTTTGGGTGTAGCCTTACATACATAAGACATAGAGGATTTGATTTCACACAACGAATTGCACACTTTTCCATCGATCATGTTTGGGGTAAATTTATGATGCACAAAAATGGTTTCTTCACGAAACATAATTGGTGAAAGCTGTAAATCTAAAAACCAGATTGACGAAACAAGGGCAGGTATCACTAAATGGTGAAGAAAATTTTAATAAAAAAACTTGCCAATTTTGTGCTAAAGTCTCTTTTTCTAGCTACTGGGCTCTAAATATCTATAATTTGGTATAGGATCTTTTATTTGGATTGAATCCTTAATTTTTAAAATGCATGTTATTTATCAGGTGCTGCATTACTAATAAGATTTTAGTTCAAAATGACGCCTACCCTTTGTAAAATATTTCCTACACTATGAACCCCTATAATACAAGAGCTTGCAAAGGGAAAAAACCAGCTTGATCGAATTTAAAGACAATTCAATTTTTTTTAAACAAAAAAATTTAGCCAATATTTTAGTCTTCTTGGAAAAAAGATTAATATAGAAGTACCATAGAACTTGGACAATTTGAAAATAAGGGGTTGAGGGGGAGGTGGTCAAATGGAAAAATAAAAAGTTTGAATATAAGTACAAATTCAAGGGCTCAAACAAAAAGTTTGAAATAACGTTTTATTTAATGGTCTTCAAATCATGTGTGTTCGCTCTAGACAAGTTTTTGAAGGGATGTCCTCGCCTACCCTTTTGCTCTGGACAATTTTTTTAAAGGAATGAAAAACTGAAGTAAATAGAGAAGTTAAAAAGAAAAAGAAAATCTTTTTATTGAAATAATGAGCATCATTTAGTATGCGCAGACTGTCATCAGGATAGATTATCTGGTCAGGATATCAGTCGTCATCTAGATGGGCAAAGTGTGAAACTGAGGCTGTGTACCTATAAATAGAAGTTCTGTTGCTTCTTAAATCATCTTATATTGATGTATGATGATATTTTGATGTTTGTTTCGATACTGTATCGATATCGCCAATATCAAATGAAAACTATCGATACCTACCCATATCGGTAGTATCGTAACTTCCCTAATGGTGATAGTTACGTGCTATCAAAATAATTAGTAAGGTTTTGTAAATTAACTGCACTAATAAATTTTGTGAAATATTTTTTGTTAACCAACGATTATTTTGCAGTATATGATGTGCGTATATCTCACACTTGAAAAAAAAAATTCATACGACTATCTGTCCTTCGCAAAACGTATCGATTTAAAGCACGAATGTTTTCGTTGCTGAATAAGCCTATATTTAATGTTCTGAGCATTTTCAATTATCAGTATTTGATTGAAGTAATATGCAATGAACGTTTGTAGCTTCTTTTATTTAACACATTGGTTTACAAGGGCAATTTTTCCACTTTTCCATCTTCCTGTGCCTTTATTTGCATCCACATCCACCAAACGCCATTACCAGTGCACGAATAATACTCAGTGGCGCAGTTCCGCAAGTGCACGTCTTGTTATCACAGCAAGGGGCTCCGGCTGTTCCATAACAACTTTCTTCCTTAATGCACTCCTCACTAAATGAAAGAAAACGATTTTGAATGATAACATAGTTTAATGTCGAATACATCAAATAAATTATGTGAAATAAAACAGCACGTTGTTTCCATTTAGTTTTGGTTATTTACGTTTTAAGTCCTTAATTCGCCATTTAGTTCTTATTCAGTGAATAATGACTAAATCCGAAAATATATATATCTAGCTAAAATATACTTCAAGCACTAGAGTAACAATTCAAAACTCATGGGGGGCTCAAGAGCGTTTAAAGAAAATTTTGTGATACGGCCTATGAAAAAATAATGCATTTTTATATCCAATGGGGGCTTGAGCCCCTCCCTTTGATACGCCACTGTCGTAGAAGTATATGCAAATACCAAATCAGCCGAATATTCTTAAAACGACACTGATATTTTTCTTGTAGATTAACGGCGAAGAGGATTATAACTTTACACGTAACTGAAGTTATACAATTTATTTATATTTATATAAAGCTAAAACTATGACGCTCTACTGTTATTTAGCTCCTTTTACTGGCTAATTTGTACTTTGTACGTTCAGGTCGCTGTCAAAAAGTTTTGAGAATCGGAAAGCAAGTAAACTAAAGGAAACACTACTTACAAAATAACAACAGTGACTAGACGTATGAGTTTATGCTACATTACATAGATTATTTTCAACACTACACATGTGTTTGGTGTTTATATTATGCACTAGCAAACGCATGTATGTATTTCCAAGTGCATAATAATATAAACACGAACGCTTCTATGGAGAAAAATGCCGTGCCAGTTGCCATGACATCTGTCTTCGGGCTAACTGGGCTTAGAAGAATGTTTCTCAACCTTTATGAGGCCGCGGTCCGGTATACTTTTTTAATAACACCAGAGCCCGATCCTAACAAATATACAAGGCACACTCGTGAATGCCCTTCCATTTTATTAAAAGTTCATACATTAAACTATCATCAGTATCAATAATTAATTATGGCATAATCATAAAGAGAATCAGTACACTCCTACTAATATGCATTTTGCTGATGCTCTTCGTTGCTATTTGGTCAATGATATTTGCAACGCAGATGTCCGTTTATTTAGTTTTAACCCTCTATGGGACCATGTGTGTTTCAGCATACATAATTTCCAAAAATTTTTATGCACAACACTGTCAAATGTCACTCCATTTTCGAGCGTTGTGTGCTTCAGTACGCATTTAAGTTTCATAATTTCAGCAATAGACATTACATGCTGGACTTTTATTTGTAGCGCCATTTGCTCCTAGACCAATAAAAAATTTGCCTAATAATGATGTTTAGTTCTGGCCCATAGAGGGTTAAGAATAGAGGATGTACTGCCCATTATTGTAATCGGCTTGTAGGCAATTTTTATGCCCGGTCATAATGAGCGGTGTACTCTTCTCCAAAGCTAATAGATTTTAATGTCTAAAAATTCTTGATCATTTATGAATATTCATATTTAAAAATACACGGCTTGGTCACTTACATATTCTGCACAGATGTTATTTAAGCGTCCTGGGATTGGTCTTTCCAATGCATTTGCGACTAATATTCTTCTTAGAATATTTCCACGATAAAATATTTATTCATAAAAAATGCTTAAAAAGCTAAAATGACCAAATACGGGTGAATCTCTGGCGGTGCGGTATAACTGATGCTAGGGGCCAGTACCGGACTGCGACCCTGCGGTTGAGAAACACTGGAAAGGTGGTGAGGGTCTCAAGCCCCTTCCCCACTGAATATCAAAACACATTATTTTCTCTAAGGCTGCATCACATAATTTTCCCCCCATAATTACCATAATTTTCCACATAATTAACCCCCCCACCACCACCACGACTATAAGTTTTGAACTGCTACGCTACTGAACTGGGATGAGTTTAACTTCCTGCCAACGTAGTTGTGTTTAAATGCATAGGAGTACTCTGGTGAGAGCAAGGGGGCACTTTTCCCCCAGTTTTTTAAGAAAAGAGGCAAAACGGTACATTTTCACATAAAATTTTGCCCCCCCCCCCAGTTTACGCTATAGTTAACCCACAAGTAAAAGCTATGCTTAAGTGTAGCGTGATTTGGAGGTTCTGATTAACCGTCGAACCAGTGCTAAATCATCCATAGCGCAGTTTCCTGTGGGGGGGGGTGTTAGCAATTAAAAAATTATGGGGTCCCAAGTAACTTTAAAAAAGATCAAGTGATTTGACGTTAAGGAAAACAATGTACTTCGTTAGTCAGTGGGGGGCGGGGGGTGCTCCTTTAACTATGACACTGACAGTCTTGGAACGTGAAGTATACATATTAGGAATTATATTTCTCACCACTACAGTAGTTATTATACACAGTATATTCCCCACCTTACTTTATACATAGTATATTCACCACCATTTGATGCTGAACCGCGAAATTTAATTGCGCGTTATTATTGTAATACAAGACGCAGAACCCTTGCTGTCCTTGCGTCGTAAAACAAACCAAACAAATATAACCTAAGGAAATATAATTTTTTTTTATCATTTATTTTTAGCACATTTACTATTTATGATGCCGCAGTGATGAAACTGCTATTCCGACAAACATGTACATCCTCTCGTTTATCCTATACATGTTGCCATTCCTATTAATTGATGCTCAACAACTTTGTATTTAAATATTTTCTATTCTCGCGTAAGTTTCGAATTAGGTGTGAAAACTTGCTCATTCCGTTATAAAGAACGTTGCTGTTCACCTCGTCTGCTCATGGCCATTCTGCTATAGCCGCACCTAATTTTTATACTTCTATAAGCTCTCGCCTTAGCGCATAACTTCGGCTATGGTGACCAAAGTTCGGAACCTTCGCTAAACTGTAGGTTCAGCTTGCCAAGCCGTCAGGCCAACTTGGTGAGCTTAAGGCCGCTTCCTCTACATTTCTTCCACCATACTACTTGTATGTGTGATAAAGAGAATCCTCCATCCAGCGATGGATTAAAAATGGTTGATGATGATGATGATGATACACATACACAGTAAAATATTTCAAGAAGTCGCCATAAAAAAGCAAGGAACTATGACCACTTATGCGGAGTTTTGTTCTCTCTAGTCACGATGATCCCAGAGCGCCCACAAGCCCAACGACTTGGGGGTGGGGGGTGGGGAGTGATGGGAGAAGGAAAATTTTTGTCCACTCCAGCCACGCCACTCGCACTGCAGCGGCAGTATTCACCACGGGCGCCGTTAGCGGGGCGGGGATGGGGGACCCACCCCCCCAATGTTGGTATTAGAGTTCCATGTCCCCTTCCAATTTCAAAATGCCTTCTACTGGTATATTGTCCCCCCGCCCCCAATATTTTTATGTCGTCGGCGCCCATGGTATTCGCCTACGGAATATACATTGTCTATACATCTCATATGATTTTAATATGCATTACATTTTTAATTAACGAGATAATACTTTAACTTCTATATAAAATAAGATTAACGTCTTTGCACGAAGTTAATCTATGTGGCTTCCATTTTACTATTTATTCCCTGCATCAGAGGTGGAGAAGAAGAGATTTTGAAATAACAGCTAAGAATAAAATTGCAAATTGCAGTACTAGATGAAAGGTATGATTTATTGAGAAAAGAAAACAATTTGTTGTAAGAGAACTACTGTAATTTATTGTTTTTAGATAAAAGTTATTAATAGATAATTAATCGTTCAATGTGCGAATATATTTCTAACGAATTTTGATAAATTTAATCAATGTATGCATTACTGCCTGTTAATAGTGCCACCTCAGAAAGCATATATAAGATTAGGTCGACATTTGGCTTTTTGTGAATTAAATTATGGCACTAATATATATATATATATGTGTGTGTGTGTGTGTTTTATGTGTTAATATCTTTTAATATAGCTAACCAATATACAATGTAATTAACCAACAGTATATAATGGAAGCAATGCACATTAACTGTTAAAAGACGACATGATATTTAAAAATCAAATTAAATAGTAAAGATTTATGAAATTCAATAACTGTAATATAAATAGTTATTAATTACCCTCTTTCTAATTCAGCATTGCCGATTATCACATCTGAAAGAAAGCATTGAAAGCAGTTAGCATTAGAAACAAATACTAAATTTCTAAGTTTTACTTACATCCTGTTCAAATTTAAAATTTCGACATAAATTGGAGTTTATTAGAAACTATTCAAAAGTAATGAAGGCATTAATTAATTTAATTTCACGGAAAATTAAAAATTGTAAAAGCGACACTGGAAAATATTTAAAAACCTACTAAAAGCGAGTACTCAAAACAAATTTTTAATCTACGCGTTTTTTAAAACCAAACCCCCTATCTCCTGTATTCACCAACTTCTGTTGTTAAGCAACTATCATAAATAATGCTTCTTATCAAAAAGCAGTAAAAAGGGTTTAAAATTAAAAAGTATGTTTAAATAAAATAACAACCATTCAGTTATAACGAAGAAATATCTATACAATAATAGCATAAAAATAAGTATGCAATAAAAATGAAGAAATAAGTATATAATAAAAATAAAGACATAAGTATATAATAAAAATAAAGACATAAGTATGAAATTATAACGAGAAAACAACTATGTAGTAATGATAAAATAGCTATGCAGAAATAATGAAATAACTCTGCAGTAACAACGTACAGGGAGTATTTAAGTAAGTAAGTAATAGAGGGATTGAGCTATTCAGTAATAATAGAAGTTTGCAAACAATTGCTAGTGTAAATTATTATATAATTGTAGAGAAAATCTGTGAAACCGGTCGGACTAGTAAACTTTTGTTCAATAAGTTGATACTTGCTGAAAGTATTCACCAGTTGTATTTTATATTTCAATTATTGGCTGAAGTACAATATGGGAGAACTAAGTTGCTCATTAACTTGTCTGGCTAGTGTAATGAGTGTATTATCAGCAACTCAAAGATAGGAGATAATCAGATTATAGATTTAAAAGGCTTAAAATGCTGAAGGTGATATTTAAAGAATAAAATTCAGGTCTCTTGTCATTACGAATGTTGCTTAAAAAATGCACCCTGAAGAAAAAGCTGCAATATGCTGCAATGGTTTGGGAATTTTCTGACGGGCTTAAAATGTTTATTAACGTCAAGGCGTCAACAATTAGACGTAAATAAAAAATATAAATAATTATAAACCACAAAGCGATATACATAAGTAAATAATTAAAACATAGAGATAAGAATTTTCTCTAAACCTGGGTCGTTTTCAGCAAATGCGATGGCAACAATCAGCAGAACGAAAAGTATCACCAGCTTCATAGTTTGTACGGAGTAGAAGATTATCTGTAGCAAGATAAAGAATTGAATCTGCAGCAAGAATGAAGAACGAATGGCGCGTGTTTACGCTTATATCGTGAAATATTTTTCGGGTTTTTTTTACGTCATTTAAGTTGTTTTAGTACCAAACTACTATTCATATGGCCAAACAGATGGCATGTCATAAGCTAACACGACAAAAAATATTGATTTGGGAAATACGTAGGATAGTAGATTTAATGGAATTTTGTCTTGTCGCACTAGAAAGTGACATGCAGCTGCATAAATTGCATTTTCTTCTTAAGTAATATATTATTTGATGTGCTCACAATGTGCATATATGTGTTGCCGTGTAACACCTGTGACAGTCGAAGCGAAAAACTTGGAAACTGATTTTTCTCTGTCACCAGGTCCTGAAATTAACCCTTAAATGCCTTAAGTTTTAAATTTGTTACCGGACTTTTAAACAGTTAGTGCGACATATTTATGGACTTAATGCCTAAAGTATCAAAATTGATACCTGCTTTTTTTTCGAAATAAATATATAAAATATGTATTGTGATTTTTTTATTATTTTTCCATTTATCTGGCTACTGCAATAAATACATTTTTAAATTTAATTTTGAAAATAAGGCTTCTAAGGGTTAATCTGAAATCATTCAAAAAACGGAACACCTGTAATGTAATTGTACTCTCTCTCTCTCTCTCTCTAGAAAATGTATATGGAAGATTTTTCGGTTCTTGGAGAATAATGTTCATAAATACAAGCTTGTACAGTAAAACCTCTCTACAACACTATTATACGGACCGAGAAAAATTATCGTTGTAGAGGGATTTATCGTTATGTCGTTATTGGGAGGCTTTACACTATTTCTCTATGGAGACGCAGTAGGTGATTTCAAGGTGCAAATAAAATTTTTCTTAAGCAGGCATGACAACATATTCATTTCTGTTTTCATTTCCACAATCGATTAAATTAATTCGAAGTTGGGTAAGGACAGTGGCGGATTTAGGGGCGGGGGTGGCGGTCGCCCACACCTTGAATGAAAATTTAACATTGAAAAGATACAAGGTAAAGGTCCAATGAGGTATCATTTTCAAAAATCAAGTCATTAATCGCCCCCTTGAATGACCTCTAGACCCGCCCCTGGGTAAGGGTTCGCTTTTTATTTGTTTTGAATCCGCGTATCGTTTTCAATATCGTGAAGCCGTGAACAGTGATTTGTTGTGGAATAAGCGATAAGCCAAAATAAAATTGCATCCGTCCAGAAAAAGAAGACTAATTACAAGGTGAGCGACTTGCAAATGATGTCCGAACTTCAATATTAGTAGCAGCTTTGCATTAATATATATATATATATGTGTGTGTGTGTAGGTTTGAAAACAATTAAAAAATATTTTACAATATGTACTCAGAACAAATTATACAATAGTAATAACATTGTTTTTGAATAGTGTTATCATTAAATATACCTATATCACACCAACGTAATAAATTTGTAGTACCAGGTATTTAAATCCCATACCAATACCATTAACCACTGCCCAATATGTACCCATTTTAAATGATGCAAATGGAGTTGTTATAAAACACAGCATTTATAACACTCCATTTAATATATAAATGAAGAGTTGATAAATTTAGACAGATCATAGTTGGTCTGAATTAGAAAGAAGAATTGGACCTGCAATGTATAGACATTGATTGGTGTTATGAGCCAATAATCATGGGTTTAAAAATATTTTAAGGATCCAACATTCCCCATTCAATGCAGACATTATACAGGAAGACCTGTTTGTTTATAACCATCCATGTGGCAGAGATTTAAACAATTTTTTTGTTTGAAAGAGACAAAAATAGAAAGAAATAGAAAGTCGTATATACATCTCACATCAAAGTAACACTGTTGAATAACTTACAAGTAGTAATTCAACAAACTCAGTTCAAGTAATACCACAAATGTAAAAAAAATATAGATGAATTTATTCAGTGTCAGAAATTTTTTATTTTTAAGCATTTTTAGCTAAGTTTTTGCAAGCATATTTTATTAATAATAAAATAGGAAGTGGTTAAATTACCTTGTAATAGCAGTAATGTAGAAATTAAATTCAAACGCATAACTAAAAAGATAGCATATGATAATAACAAAATACTATAAAAATTTAATGAGCAAATTATTTGAACCCGATAGTTCAGATAATACTATTTATCTGCGAAACTTATATGCATAGTATTTCGTTGCCGCATCTACCTGCATATATGCGATTTCGACTGTATAACTCTTATATTGGTTTGCACAGGTTTAATTGCATTCTGCATGCATTAACCTAAACATTCGTAAGGTCTATGTTAGTATGTATGTTCATGTTTGTACCTTTCTCTCGTACTTTTTTCATTATAGAATGAAGTAAGTTAAAAAAAATGGATTTACGGCAATAAAAATAGAACATTTAACAGTTAAATTGTATATCATACAATTTGGATAATCATGGTAAGCGGAAAAAATGGGTTGGATAAAATAGACAATGGCAAAATAGTTATGGAAAAAGAAGTATGGTAATGGTCTTTAATTTCCTAATTGAGGAAATGCATAATTATTAAATGAAATTTCTTAATAGCTATAGAAATTAGTTGGTACATCATTTGATACATCAAAGGAAATCATCCTTATCAAACCCTCTCGATTTGCATATTGCTATCATGAAAATATAACTACACAAATCAGTAAGATTTGATACAGAAATGTACATGGAATTTAGTAGACGTGGCTTCAATAGCAGCGGAGATAAATAATGGGATGGGGGGCTGCGGCACATTTCGATACGCCTCTGATATGTTGTCATGTATAAAGACACTCATGTGTACTATCTGTCTATAAAATTTGGTAGATGTGACTTTAGTAGCATCTGTGATAAAGGCACCCCTCGATATGTCCCTGATGATAATCGTTTTAAGAGGGTTGCAGCTGTGAACATTGCAGTTATTTCAATTGCAAGTAAAATTATAAAATTTGTGGAAGCCCCCTTTTTCTATGATCGGCCATTCTTTCCTCGGACATTTTTTCCATCAGCCCTTTTTCCCAGGCAATTTTTTACGTGCCTTTTTTTCCCATCGGCCCTTTTTTCCTAAATTCGTTCACAATCTGAGTACCCCTTATTTACACAAGACCGTAGCGGGAGATCCCCTGCACCCAAGGATGAATCCTGATCCGCCTTCTGCGCATGTGCGTGGACTCTGTAAATGCAAGCACGTCGCCTCTTAGGTACTAGAAATGCCAAAACACGCTATAAACTAGCTAGATATATTAGTATCTAGCTAATTCTAGCATCTAGCTAGAAGGAGCTTCTCCTGTCGTATTTCTGCGCTTGGCCTGGACTTACGGCGGAAAATCGTAGCGTGGAACCATCAAAGTCTGAAAATCCAATTATATTAATTATAATTTATATTCATTATATATTAATAATTATATTATATAAATTTTATATAATAATATTATCATATTATATAAATTATTATATATATAATAACATTATTATATTACATATATTGTTATATAATAATAACATTATCATATTACATATATTATTATATAATAATAACATTATTATATCATAAATTATTGTACAATAATAACATTATTGTCTTAATAATTTATTATTAATATATTAAATATATATATATATAATATTATTAGTAAATATAATTAACAAAGAGTCAATAAATAATAATTTTATATTCATTTCCCATTTTAAATTTTTAATTTTTTAATTATAATGTTTTTAATTTACTTTTAATTTTATAATTATAATATTTTAATTATAATTTTATTTATAACTTGATTATATTATATATTTTAATATATTATATTTTATATCGTTATACTCTATAATTTTTTATCGTTTTTACAATAAGTATTTACAAAACACATTTACCATATCCTTTTTGTCAACAAACGTATGAAAGTCCACGCGCATGCGCAGAAATGCGACAGGAGAAGCTATTTTCTCCTACTTTTCTAGCCAGGTAAATATTATCGGATGGAAACATTGATAGGACTTTCTGCAAAGTCCACGCATATGCGCAGAAGGCGGATCAGGATTTATCCTTGGATGCAGGGGATCTCCCGCTACGGTCTTGTCTTATTTACTAATAGTGCTTTTTTTTTATAATAAGAAATGGCGGCAAACAAAACAAAATATTGTTTCGTTCTTAGCAGAGTCCTCAATCCGTGCCCGTATATATGCAGAGAGATCTTAAGAACCAGTCCCTTCCCCCCGAAACTAAATTTTTAATGGGACTTGGCTACGGCCTTGCATGCTGTGATTGTATCGATACATGCTGTAAAAACTTTTCACACCCCACGAAACTAAATCCTGGCTACGGCCTTCACTCAATCCATTGCAGCGTAGCTAGTAAAATTCGAGACAGGCAATTGACGCTTGGAAGAATTAATTTAAAATCACATTTTATTCATTAAAAATAACTTTACTTTCTCTATGTACAGGCAGCCCAGAAAGAGCTGTCTAATGGTAGCGTATCTCTTGGCTTCCAGGTCCCTCTCGGGTCTCAAGTCACTGTTACCATCCTATCCCCGGATCTGGTTCACACATGTCAAAGGTCGGATTCCAGATGTCAACCCAGATCCAGGGACTGTAATTTTATGTTAGAAATTCGAGTTGTATGGACGGAGTGTAGATCAGTAAATCTTCATGCTATAGCTGAGTTCGAAAGGGGATATAGTCAAGAGGCAAATGACATATCTAACATGGCTAGCAAATGAGAGGTCGGTACAGCATTTTCCCCCTTTGCAGAACTTTTCTTGAAGTTATGAACGAAAAGTTTTAACAGGTCACTCATAACAGATGACAGCAAGGTGGAGCACAACGCAGCAAGATAACAATGCAGCCACACCAGTATGTCCAAACTTGAAGTAGGAAGGTGATGCTCTGTCATGCTTTAACTGACGGAAGTTTATAATATATATACTGGTTAGTTCAAAAGGGGGCTGCCCTGATAATAAGATAGACCGGATCCAGCTTGATTGGTGTAGTACTCTTCTAGGGACTTTGTACAACAAGTGTAGGGGTGATACATGATCACAGTTGCTTCAGACGAAAGTGTAACTTTAACACCAACTTCCCCCTTTCAAATGCCACGTCTTTCCCCGTGCTAGTTCTTATAACGACTTCGATGGTTTCAAAATTGCTTTTTTTATTCAAGGGGACGACCTACGCGTGCTTTGAAAAGATATCGATACACGTCAACAGATATCTAAAACCGTCGTTGTACTTGGATAGGCTCGACAGATCAGCTAAATTCGCCTGCCACTTTTCATCGATCCCTCCCACGACGACTGGAGTCGTTTTGAATTTTCGACGAAGCGGCTTGTGCAACGTGTACGAACACTGGGACTGAAGCCAGTCCTGGATTTTCGCTCTTGGAACTTTTCTTCCCACAGCACGGTATAAGGCATCTATACCTCCGAAAGACTCGGATGTTCCGGAATCTGGTAAGTCGGAGCCAATACTTCCTCGGTCATTGCAACAATTTATAGCGTCAACAGACAGAGTCACGTTGAAACTCATTTACCCGCCACGACACTATACTCCAATATGACTAAAAAACCAAAGGCGTACCATTATTTAAAAAAAAAAAAAAAATTAGCGATCCTGAGAGAATCATGATCATCCACATCAAATCACTGCCAGAACAAAAGTGCGCCGAAGGGATAAAAATAAAAAAATAAAATACCCCTTCGCCCCATAAAAACGAAAATTCCCTACAAGATTCATCCTTTCTCCGACCAAAGGTCAAAGCACCCAGTACGAATTTCTTTCCAAATTTTCACATCCCTGCAATAGAGGCCAAAGGTCAAGCACGTCGTGGAAACAGAAAACTTCTCCATATTCCTTATCACCTCCCGGGATAAAGATCGCGATAACGTGAACCAGCTCATTCCCGCCAAAATCTTATCAGCATCACCCCGCTCTGTCGGTAGCGACTAATGGTCATACCCTCTGGACTCTAAAGATTTTTTGAATTCACCTTTAATTAAACCGATTAAAACTATTAGACGCGCGCTCTCAACCAACCGTCTTTTAATAACAACGAATTATATATCATTTAGCCAATTTTCTTTAATTAACGATTAAAAACTAGTGACAAACTCGCCGGCATAATTAACCTTATCAATAACTATAACCATCCGTATTTTAATGACAGCGAATACTACATATCCACCGCTTTCAAGAACAAGATAATATCACGTGTCCTTAAAAACCCTTATCAGTAATGATAACCATGATAAAATATTATTCATACACCTCCATCACGTAGACAACACAATCACCGCCTTTTTATATCAGTGATTAAAGACAACAGCTTTTTAATAACAAAGATTAAATTAATAGCCCCTTAAAATTTCCTTATCAGTAATGACATCTCTTATAAAACAATTTTCATACACCACCAACGCGTAGACATCACAAACGCCGCCTTTTAATATCAGCGAATAAAAACTATTAACAAACTTAATCACGCGCTTATACCTATATAATTAACCTTATCAATATTAATAACCCTCAGCCGAAAATTAATAAGGAGGTCATAATATCACGTGACCTTAAAAAAATCCTTATCTGTAAAAAAATCCTTATCCGTATGATCCTTATCAGTAAAAAACCCTTATCTCCCCTTCGATGACGTCACTTCCGTCCCGGAGCTGACCGTATTACTTATATATATATTGGGAGAAAAGGTGGTGTTGGCTTCTTAATCAACAAAAGAATTAAAGACTGCCTTCTTGAATTTGAAAGTACGTCAGATTTAGCAGCGAGGCTCGTTGTTCAACTAACTCAGCGATATAAACTTCAGATAGTAGAGACATATGTACCAACATCAAGCCATACTGACGAAGAGGTCGAAGAATTTTATAAAGAAGTCAAACAGTTATACACCAAGTGGAAATAACATATCAAGCTCACCATGGTGGATTTTAATGCAAGAATTGGAAAACACGAACAAGGAGAGACATCGGTTGGTAAATACCGACACGGGGAAAGGAATGAACGTGGTGATCAACTCATCGAATTTGCAGAATCTACAGATCTTAGTATCATAACTTTATTTTTTGAAGAGAAACCATAACGAAAATGGACATAGGAAAAATCCCAATGGAAGAAACAGCGAAACTATATCCTGGCAAACAAGAAATTAATTATTGAAGATTTCGGCGTACTGAACAGATTTAATACCGGAAGTGATCATCGAATAGTGAGGTGTAAAGTGCGCTTAAATAATAAATTACAACGACAGAAGCTCATTAGGAAACAAGTTCGTAAGAGGGTGGATTCAATAAAACGGAAAGAAAATAAGGAGGCATTCGAGTTGAAATTCAAAAATCGCTTTTCTGCACTGGAAATAGTTACTGAAGAAGTTCATACCTCAGAAACAAATAAAAACATTGCTTAGACAATAAGTGAAACTACTGGGGAAATTGGTGGTGTACTATGTAAAAGGCATAATAGCAAATTAACTGAAAAGAAGAAACAGCTCATGAAAAGGCAAAGAGATATGAAGGTTGACAATCAAAATACCGATTCTAGAATCGAGTATGTAGAATTCTGTAAAGCGCTGCCCAAAAGCATGAAAAAAGATATAATATAATTCAATTGTGAGTTAGTAAGGAAGGCCATTGAAAGCAACAAGAGCCTTATGGTTGTTAAAGGGAGTTTGTCTATTGGGAAGAAACACATCATTGCATTAAAAGAAAGGGTAGCATTGTAACAAGAAAATAAACTAATGTTTGTAAAAATTGCAACACAATGAAAGAATTCCGTAATTGAGCTGAAATTTTCAGGAAATGCAAATTAGAGTATGATATTCAAATGATTGGAATTTCAGAGTCATCGCGCATGCGTGGGCTGAGCAGCGCCCTCTCAACTGCTAACGGATACGTATAAAAAGAGGGCTGTAGCCGCGCAAGTATGGTTATCTGCTAGTGGTAAACGTTACATGAGAAGTCACTATGCCTCTACGACGAAGGAGGGCGATATTTCAGCAAGTTACGGAGTTTCAACGAGGACGAATGATCGGCCTTCGTGAAGGGGGGTTTTCTTATCCTGCAATAGCAGCTCGTATGGGGCATAACAGCACAGTGATGCGAGTGTGGAAGCAGTGGGTTCAAGAGAACCAGACAACTCGGAAATCCGGGAGTGGACGCCGAAAGGTGACGTCAGCACGGGATGATAGACACCTGGTCCGCATGGCGGTGACGGACCGTTTTGCTTCATCTGGACAGTTGGCAGAACGTTGGTGCACTGCTACAGGTGTATCATTGTGTGCTTCATCAATTCGTCGGTATCTATTGCAAAAGCGTGCAAGAGTTCCTTTATACAGGATCCCCCTGACGCAAAACCATCGGCGCCTGCGGCTACAATGGGCTCATGGACATAGAGACTGGCGTGCTGATTGGCAACAAGTGGTGTTTTCTGATGAATCCCGCTTTAATTTGGGGTACAGTGATGGCCGCATCCGTGTTAGACGCTATACCGGTGAACGCCACCTTCCGGAGTGCGTTATCCAACGTCATAGTGGACGAACCCCCAGCGTTATAGTCTGGGGTGCGATTGCGTATTATGGACGATCTCAGCTGCTACGAATTGTGGGTAATCTTAACAGCAACCGGTACATCAATGAAGTTCTGGAGACCGAAGTTGTTCCCTTCCTTCAAGGCATTCCAGGAGGCGAGATTTGAATTTCCATAACACTTTTAGCATTATGACCGATTTAAGCGATCTGATTGGCTGAGCAGGTGATGTGCGGCCTGGTTTCCAGATCGAAATAATTCCCGTCGAAAAGAATTTTAGTTTTTTTTGGCGAAATTAGGGTTGTATGTGAGCCAAAAGAACCGTTAATAATTACAAAAGAAAGTGATGTCATTGTCAAAACCTGGTGCTTCCTGCAGATTCTCAAATATAAGAAATGTAAATTAAACAACAATTTTTATAAACTTTTTTGGCGTAGTGATACCAGCGCCGATGTTATGGCGTGGTTAGATCTACCCACGCCATAACATCGGCGCTGGTATCACTACGCCAATAAACGTTGATAAAAATTGTTGTTTAATTTAATCTGCGTAGTGTTCGATTTATATAAATAAATAAGAAATGTAATTGAGCAAACGTTTTTAAAAGTAATGTATTTTCTAACTATTCAAATCATTTAATGAGTTATTAAATAATGGATTCATATAGACTTAACTTGGATGCAGGGCAAACAGGGTTGGCAAATACCCGGGTTTTTACATGAAAAAAGCAACCCAATTGTGTTTTTTTCATGGTTTTTGGGGAATTGCGGTCATCGTGAAAATTGCCGAATATGCATTTTCCATGGATACAAAAAAAACTCGAACGTAATTTTCAATCATATACGGAAATCTCTCTCTTAACGACCACCTGTATTCTGCGACCATTTCCTTTAACGACCATCTTTTCTGGAAATGGATCTCCTTCCCTCTCCATAGACCTAATGTTAAATTTAGCTCCATTCAGAGACCACTTCTCTGAGCGACCTCTTTTTCACGGAACCGACAATGGTCGCCTGAGGGAGGTTTTATTGTATTATAAAAATAGTAATTTTCAATTACAATCAAGGAAAGCAATTCCAGGAATCAAGGGAGATACTTTTTTATTTTTTAAATACGGGGTTACTATTCGACGCACTTGATATGATTTATTTTTCTTCTTTAAAATTTCAGCGACCATTTACTTAAAAATTGAGGCAAAAGATGTTTTTTCTATAAAAATATAAGCTAGCAGCACAATATTTCAAAAATATTGTTTTGTTTTAAAGATTTCTAACCATTTATTTAATTTTAAATTTAAATCAAAGAAAAAAAATCAACTCATGGTAATATTAAAAATAAATTGGGAGTATTATTGACGATTGCCGTTGCAAAATTCTCCCGTGATTAAAATCTGATTTACGTAAAGGACGATTACGAACTCTGAAGTGGTTGATCTTTTGGTGCCTGTTACATTGGCGGCCAAAATTGCGTAGCAAACCTATAAGTGATGGCATCGTTAGCCAATCAGATTGTTTAAATCGGTCCTAATGCTAAAAGTGTTATGGAAATTCAAATATCGCTGCCGGGAGCTGTATTTCAACAGGACAATGCCCGCCAACATATTGCCAGGAATGTTCAAGACTTCTTTTCATCACAACAGATACAGCTTCTTCCTTGGCCTGCCTATTTGCCGAGTATGTCGCCGACTGAACATGTGCGGGATTTCGTTGGTCGGCGTCCCGCTCGTGATCCTACAGATGAACTTTGGAGTCGCACACAAGCAATCTGAAATGCTCTTCCTCAGGCACACGTTCGACATCTGTTTGATTCCATGCCACGTCGTATAGCATCACTTATTGCAGCGCGTGGTGGCTTCACCAAATACTGATTTTCGACATGCAATATTATTTTTTTGCTTTGTAATTTTAATCATTTATTTGTATCAACACAGATCGTTTGTACGTTAAATTTCATTCAATTCGGACGAGTCCTTCATGGTGTTACAATTTTTAGAAACGTGAGTATATTAGAATGAATAAATTCTTTAAAAAATTGAAGTACTACGTATGTGTGTGTGTAAAAGGATATATAGTATATTAAAAAAAAAACTTAATAATCCGTTAGTTTTTGAAAACTCCCTGAGTGGGGAAGGAGGAAAGAATAAGCTAAACTTTCTAAGGGCCAGTGAATCCTGTCCCAGCCTGCCTTGTCTGTAGTTGTAATCCCACCATATTGTATAGATGCGCAGTCCCGCAGTTTCATCGCCTCTGCCCAATCAACATTCAATAATGTGAATTTTATCGTAGCGCGATTGCTTCCGGAAATGCCCTTTTAAACGTATGAATATTGCGAATTAGGCAGGCTGAATTAATTTCCTATAGAGTCCGTTAAATGTGAAAAAAAATTAGGGACCAAATAATAATAAAAACAGACTTACCTGGCAGACCTGAGGCTAAAATACTGATATTAACGTAAAAATCGGACCAAATGGGAGCTATGTAATTAATTATTAATATTTATTCTAGTTGTTTGTTTGTTTGTTTGGCTTTTTTATGGCGCAAGAGCATCTGGGCTATACTGCGCCACTTTTATTATAGTTAAATATATGAACTTTTATATATATATGGCCTGCAAAAGGGTTGCTGGTATCTAACTGGAAGGAGACCCACACGCTGAACGTATGTGACGATGTGTGGAACCGGCCAGGCCAGTAACCTAGTGTCCTACCCCGCCTTCAAGTGGTGCAGGCTGAGCTTTCTATTTATGTGGCAAATTAATATTTGCTGCACGGATAGAAAGGCGGAAGGGGAGGGCTAATTCACCAACCCGTCTAGCCAGCGTGGTGAAATGATGGCTAATTCCTCCAATATGCTAATACACCAAAAACCATGGCCCCTAGTCTCCAGGTGCTGGAGTGCTCCTGATCAAGGCAGCGGTCAGCGTGGCATGAAAGCAGGGGGTGCTAAGAATCACTGGAATGGCCCAGGCTGCCGTTTGTTATTGACCTTGGCTACGTTTAATGGACGATCCCTTGCTTCTGAAGCAAAACTTCAGGAATTGGAAGAGGAACTAGACAAGATCAAATGGGACATTGTAGGACTCAGTGAAGTTAGAAGAAAAGGTGAAGAGTTGGTGGAACTTAAAAGTGGACATTTGTTTTATTATAGAGGAACGGAAACTGGAAGAACAAGTGGTGTTGGCTTCTTAATCAACAAAAGAATTAAAGATTGTCTTCTGGAAGTTGAATCATCAGATGTACATCAGATCGAGAAGCTAGGCTCGTTGTTCAACTAACCCAGCGTTACCAACTTCAGATAGTACAGGCATATGCACCAACATCAAGCCATACCAACGAAGAGGTTGAGGAATTCTATGAAGAAATCAAACAGCTACATACCAAGGGGAAACAACACATCAAGCTCATCATGGGCGATTTCAATGCAAGAATTGGACAACGGGAAAAAGGAGAGACATCGGTTGGTAAATACGGATACGGGGAAAGGAATGAACGTGGTGATCAACTCATAGAATTTTCAGAAGCTGAAAATCTTAGCATCATGAATTCATTTTTCAAGTAGTAACCGCAAAGAAAATGGACATGGAAACACCCAAATGGTGGAACCAGCTAAATTGACTATATACTGGCAAACAAGAAATCAATTATTGAAGATTGTAGTGTACTGAACAGATTTAATACTGGAAGTGATCATCGAATTGAGAGATGAAAAGTGCGCTTAAATACTAAATTAGAAAAACAGAAGCTCATTAGGAAACAAGCAAGTAAGAGGGTGGATTTAGTGAAACTGAAAGCAAATACCGAGGCATTCAAGTTGGAATTAAAAAATCGCTTTTCTGCACTGAAAGGACTTATTGAAGACATTGATATCTCAGAAGCAAATGAAAACATTGTTAAGACAATAGTTGAAACTGCTGGGGAAATTGGTGGTGTAACCTGCAAAAAGCACAATAGCAAATTATCCGAGAAGACGAAACAGATCATGAAAAGGTGAAGAGATATGAAGGTGGACAATCGAAATACTAGATCCAGGACTAAGTACATAGGACTTTGCAAAACTTTGCGCAAAAACATGAAAGAAGATATAAAAAAATTCAATTGTGAGTTAGTAAGGAAGGCCATTGAAAGCAACAAGAGCCTTAGGGTTGTTAAAGGAAGTTTATCTGTTGGGAAGAAACACATCATTGCATTAAAAGGAGAGGATGGCACCGTAACAAGAAATAGGGAAGAAATACTTAGAAGAGTTGAAGAATTCTACAAAAATCTATACGAAAGTAACAGTGAATTAAACGAAGACATTGAAATAGTCGAAGGAACAGCTCCTAAAATCTTAAAAGAAGAAGTTTCATTTGCAATAAAAAGCATGAAGAAAGGAAGAGCCCCTGGTGATGATGGTATTACATTAGATATCCTAAAAGAAGCTGGAGAATATGTAGAAGACATACTTGCAAAATTCTTTAATAAATGTCTTAACAGCGGTAACATACCAAACCAATGGGATTCTGCAACAGTAATTCTTTTGCATAAAAAAGGTGATAAAGAGGATTTGAAAAATTACCGACCAATTAGCTTGTTACCTGCTATTTATAAAATCTTCACAAAAGTTCTAACACATCGCCTGCAGAAAAAATTAGATGCAGCTCAACCAAGAGAACAAGCTGGATTTCGAAGTGGATTCAGTACAGTGGACCATATTCAAGTATTAAGAGAATTAATTGAAAGAACACATGAATATGAACTTCCATTGTGTGTTGCATTTATTGACTATGAGAAGGCCTTTGACTCTATTAAAACATCAGCAGTCATCAACTCTTTAAGATCAACAGACATTGAGGATGTGTACATTGACATGGTGAAACGTGTGTATAAAAATGCAAGTGCAAAATTTCGGTTACATAAAGATACCAAAACTATCAAACTTGGCAAAGGTGTGAGGCAGGGAGATACCATTTCTCCAAAACTTTTTACTTCAGCTTTACAGATGATTTTTCAGCAGATAAATTGGAATAACAAGGGAATAAAAATAAATGGTGAATATTTAAATCATTTGCGGTTTGCTGATGACATTGTTATTTTTTCAACGAACCCATCAGAACTCCAAGACATGGTACAGGAGCTCTCAACTAGAAGTAAAGAAGTTGGACTGAAGATGAACCTACAAAAAACTAAGATCATGTTCAATAATTTCGTAGAGGAAACAAAAATACAAGTTGACAACATTGAGCTAGAAATTGCTGATTCATATATTTACCTTGGCCAGCTGATTTCAATGGATGGCAACATTATGAAAGAACTCAACAGACGTATTAAACTTGGCTGGAGTGCATTTGGAAGAAACAGTTTTATCCTGAAGGGGAAATTGCCTTTATGTCTAAAAAGAAAAGTCTTCAACCAGTGTGTATTGCCAGTCCTCTCTTATGGATCAGAGACATGGAGTCTAACAGTTGGAGCAATACGAAAGTTACAGACAACGCAAAGGAGCATGGAGAGGTGCATGCTTGGAATAACTAGGAGAGATCGAAAAAGAAACACTTGGGTGAGAGAGCAAACTAGAGTAGAGGACATCATTGTTAAAGTAAAAGGGCTGAAATGGCGATGGGCTGGGCATATTGCAAGAAGAACTGATCAACGATGGACAACAGAAATTCTGAACTGGATTCCAAGAGACCACCGAAGACCTAGAAAACGTCCTCAAACTAGATGGGTGGATGAAATAAGAAAAGAGGTTGGGGTGACGTGGAAACGAATGGCCCAGGATAGACTTGTGTGGAAAGCATTTGGAGAGACCTTCATCCAGCAGTGGATAGATAATGGTTGAATATGATGATGATGATGATGATATATATATATTCATGTGTTTCTTTTCCTTATGAGATAATATTTTGGAAAAAGAAATGTAGAAGAAACTTGACATGGGCTCCGATAATCGGCAATAACTACTTCAAACGACAATCTGGCGTAGCCTCCAGAATTTTCGCCAAATTAGCCAAATATCTATGCTAAAAGTTCATTTTTCATATTAATTTTTTTATACTGTTTAAATTAGCTGAGACATAATTTTTTATTTTTATCCGTTAAATACGATGATCCTTCATAATCTTACCGACTTCAAACCTGTTTTTGCTCACATACAGTGCGATTAAAAAATATCAAACCTGGCGAAAAAAGTGTCATTTTTGGACTTCAAATATTCATAAAAAATTGTCATATCATTTTAGCAGACAAATGATTACATATTTGTGATTAGGAAGTCAAGCACTATCATCTCCTATAGGTCTGATCTCAAAGTGCAGTGAACAGCGAAAGGGGTTCCCTTGTTGGTGCAATAATGCGCGAATACAACAGCTCTTTTTATACGATTTTGAATTAAATAAGCCGAAGGAAAAAAGCGCTTTACTTTTATTAGACGGTTAAAGTTAACGCACGCATTCGAAATTCTTTAGATTTTAAGTTTTCAATTTTCTATTTCAAAATCGTATAAAAAGCCCGCGAAAAAATGAGCTCTGTGTAAATGAAGTACTTTGAACTTATATATATATACAAATTTCTTAAAAAAATCTTATATACATAAATTATAGAAATAAATGTAAAATCATTCTAATGTATGTTTCCTGAAATTTACGTTGCATTCGTAAGCTTGTGGAATATTTTAGAATGTAAAATTATTCATTTTTCATATCTGTTTCAGACATGTTCTGCGTAAGCATCTGGATAAAGTTAAAAAGTGCAGGGAGATGTCAAATCTGAAAATTACTCCCAGAACCCTTGACTCTGGAAGATTTACAACGATATTTAGATTCGAAGATTCGTTCAAATATTAGAATGGCAAAGGAAATTGCATAACCGCCGAACAGTATTTGATAAACTCTGTATAAATCCGTGATTGAGATGGGTCTCAAACATTAAGGTGAGTATGAAGCTTTGCTTTCAATCCATGTTTAAAAAACTTATCATTCAACAACTTGCGGTAAATAACAACTTGGTGCATGCGAAAAATTACTACGTTGAAATCTTCGATATAGCAGAATATCTTCCTGAATAGAAGAGATGATAATACTATTCCCAGGTAATCTTTTGCAACGAAAAATTTCTGGCTTTCTCCATGGTCGTGAACTTTCAAAATCAAACTATTATGATAAACATTATGAACAAACTAGCATAAAGTTGGAGACTCTGCAACAAAAGCTTCAAATATATCTTTTTTCTTTTAAATGTTTCATTTACTATTATTATGTTTGGTTAATCTGTATCGACTGATCCGAATTTTTAATCACTGATGCTATTGGAACATTAAATTCTGATTGTACATATCAGTAAAAGACAAAAAACAACGTTTTAGAAGCGTATTTATGTCAAGATTGAGTTCAAGCTACGCGTTTCGGGCGATAAAAGTTCGCCCTTCTTCGGGAGTGAACACGTGGAATATCGTCAACAAACGAGGTTGTTGACATCATTCCACCGTGTTCTTTCCTGAAGAAGGGTGGACTGTTATTGCCCGAAACGCATAGATTGAATTCAATCTTGACATAAATACGCTTCTAAAACGTTGTTTTTTGTCTCTTATTTATATTGCGTATTGTTTCGTCGAATATTTTCGCGTACATATCAGTATTTTGATAATTCTCGCGCAAAAGATTGGACGGTACGAGATATGAGGTCTCAATTTATGAAAACAAATATCTCCGTTTTTATACATCACGTCGTATGGTAATAAAAAATCACTTACTTTCGGCATTGCATAATCTAGGACTGAAAGAATAACGGCTAAGTCTGCTTCCTTTCTTTGTAGCATTCCTACCATACAGTTTCAATTTACATATACAGTTCTCTATGCTTCTTCCGATGGGCACATGAATTCATTTGTATATTTTACAAATTTGGATAAAACTTGCAATAACTTGACTCGTGTACTATCTAAGCCATCATGTTTGCCATCTGCCAATTTTAGTATTGAATACATGTCAGTCACATTCAATACCGAAACGGCATAATCACTGAACTTCAAAATGCATCGCCGCAATCGCTAGTGACGTACGATTCTATGTTCTTTACATTCATGTATGCGTCTAAACGCACCAACGAAAGCTTCGAATCGGTCAAATTTTCCTTTCAATTTTCGCGGCCTTTGGTATTATATCTGCTTGTTCGTAAAAACTTGTTTGGAAGTTGCTCTTCTGTTTATAAATGCAAACAAATATGTGACTCGAAATATCGGATTTTGATAATACCGCTGCAAAATTTCAATGAAACGAGATATAATGTCAAAACCTCTACAAATGATACTGTCCGCATCCATTCAAATAAATGTTTTGAAAGCAACTAGATTTTTAATGTTCCCTTTTAGGAGATCAACATGTAGCTTTTAATGGAATTATATTCCTTCATTTTTGTATTCTTCTGAATTTTATATAAGAACTCCAAATTCCCTCTCCAAAATTGCAGATAAAAGAAGATTCTATATCAATTTCACCTAAGTATGCCAAAACATGCTTCTAAACCTTCTGACTTTATTCTCTTTGAAATTTCAGCGACTGTCAGAAAGAATTCGGACAATAATATGTTGCGTCACTAGAACTTTAATAGGCTTTACGTTTTACCGATAATTGTAATTTATCGATTTTATGATGCACATTATAGAGCCAACTTACATACAGGTTATATTTCAGCAAAGAAAACTTTGAATATATTTTTACCTTTATATTTCATGTTCATTTATGATTGCATTTCTGCAAATACTTGCTAAAATTTGCTTTTTTTTTTTGTTTTTTGAAAATGCAAATAAAACTTTCCTGACAATATATATGTTGGCGTTTTGGTAATAGTGTCGTCCAAAATGGGATGGAGCATGATCTTTTGTTCTAGTCTCTACAAAGGATAAAAAAAACTTTTTCATCTTATGCATTATATGACGTCAATACTTTGAAAAAGACTTGAAGTTAACGTGCGACTTTTGCTTAGAAAAAAATCAAATTGTATAGGAACTATAGTTAGCTATTTAATTATATATGTAACGAGTAAAAAAATATTTTAATTTTAACTGATACCTTATTTACCCAATGAATAATTTGTACGGCATTTTCTAAAGCAATATCGTGCAACATCAAGTCATTAAAACTATGTTTGAAATCCAATTAATTAATAAGAAATAGGGGTCGTCAATACCATCTTGCATTGCGTGGTTTATATTGTTCACCAAATCAGCTTACGAACTTTTACCCAAGTTTGAGTAATTGGTGTTTGTCAGCGAGAGAAAATTCCTGCACCGAGTCTAAAACATTACTAATATATACAATGGTGTTACTGGACGGATACCTTTAAAACCTCTTAAATCACGATTTTTGCCCTATTAAGGCGGTGAAAAAAAGTCGTTTCGTACTAACTAGCTGGTGCTTAACAACTTTGTAATTGACTTTTCCCCGTATCTTGAATAGTTTTCGAGATAGCAGTTCTAAGTTCTGAATTTTTCCGCTACGGGCTCTGCGCCAGTCC
>QLNU02014435.1:98110-129381 GCA_006491805.2 Dysdera silvatica | reverse complement strand
AAGCCATTAAGTAGAAGGCCCTTTACATTTGGTGATCATCCGGGGGAAAGCGATTATTACGGAGTTTTAGCTAATCGTTATATTTTTAATATCCGCAGCATAGCTTGTAACATAAAGCCTTAAATATTTAATGTCTCCAAGAGAAAGGCTCTCTCTATAAGTTGATTAAAGTATCTTTTAAGAGAATGTCTTTACAAGAAAACCTCATCTGTCTTCAACCGTTTTTTTTTTAATACTAATTTGGATTGATTTTTTAATACAATATGACTAAAAGCTTTAATCGAACTAATCGAATTCTATAACTTAATATTTTATTGTAGTCGCACATAGTTTTAGAATAAAAGCAGATAGTCTCAATTTTATGAGGTTGCTGGTCGCGAGTCATACTGGTGTTAGGAGCATTAGAGACCTCAAAATCTGTTTCGTTCTTTCTTATCTTCCTTCGTTTTTGTTTTTCTTCCAACACACTGTTACTATGACATGCCTCATTTGATTTACTTTACTCTTACTTTTCAATTTAGCCAATCACACTCCACGTTTCTCCTCGATATAGAGTCAAGCCCGGCCATTTTTATCAGAGTTAGAGTGAGAGAGTGGGCCTCATGATGACCTAACAGAGAGAGAGGGAAAGAAGTTGGTTCAATAGAGATGTAAAGAAAAAAAAAGAATTCTGGGCACTACGCCATAATATGAAGTTTCTATAACCGCCAAGGTTCCGTCAGCTCCTGTTGGGTACCCTCGCCTACTATGATGGAGTAACAGAAAATGTGAGTTAACTTTCCTTTCTTTCCTTTCCTTAACAGTATATATAAGTGCCTCCTCTTCCCCCCCTTAAATTATTGTAATGCAATAAGCAAATAAAATTTTCCTGGGTGTTCCATACCCAGTGTGAAGTAATCAAGAAATTGATTGTTATCTAAGTTATGTTGTTGTGATGTTTACCATCTATATTTAGATGTAGTGAAAAGAAATAATTATGTAAGAACCAAAATTGATGGGATATTAACTCCCTAAGGTTGTGATTAATTGATACGGCCAACCCCCAGTATGAAAAATTTACTAGAATATGTTATTTAGACTAATAAAATTGCAACTTATTTGTACCTTAGTTTTCCTGTCTGCTTGTATAGAACCTGGAGTTAATTCTCCTTTTTAGTATTATACTATTTTGGGTTATGGGTTTTAAATATTCTGTTCTCATCATTATTTGATTATTAAATACACAACGCAATGCTATTAAAAATATTTAAAGAATCTTTCAAAAATACCAATTTTTTATAATAATTCAAAAGGAATTTTCACCATAACAAGTGGTGCCGTAAGTTAAAATTAACAACTAACTATGAATATTTTCACCCTAACAAGTGGTTGCCGCGACCATACAGTTTAAAGCTGTAGGGTATATAAGCAGACATGGGACAATCTGGTTCTAAAAATCTTTATTGTTGATAAAAAATGTTTATTATTGCCTTTCAAATGTCATAATTGTGTTTCTTTAAAGATTAAGTTCAATTTGAATGACTACTTTTTTAGAGATATTTTATTTTCAAATTATGCACATTTAGTTTATTTTACACATGTCCAACATTTTTTTTTCTTTAAATCCCGATTTTTAGGGAAAGTTATCACAAATTTATGTCAGTACTCAACATATCACAAACAAATACACAAAAATTAGTATCCACAAACCTACAGTGTGTCTAAAAAGTTTAAACATAGTTCAAAATTATTTTTATTTTGGTAATATTTGTTTTGGGTAATTTGCTAAAAATTATGACAAATCCCAACAGCAACGACGCTATGAGCACCTTTATAATCCCCCAACCTTGCCTTTTTGACCAATTAGGTCACATTGAGTCCTTTTCTGGCACAAACAGCCGAACAAAAATAAATGATTTCCTTGAGAAATTTAATGAAATTGCCAAATACCTAAAATGGAACGAAGAGGAAAAAACCATAGCGTTAAAGATGAGATTGGAGGGGGAAGCAAGTGGTATACTTAAAGAGAAACAAAACACCACCTTTCACAGTTTATCGCAAACTCTCCTAGACAGGTATGCAGAACTGGAACCAACTCATACTAGTGCTCACACCCGCTTCGTGACCTACCCACACCTCCCCTCCATGACCGTTCGACAATACTTATCCCAATTGGAAGCATTGTCATACCAATTGTTCAAAAACGAAGATACTAGTGACCCAGCAGTGGATAGATTGCGATTAAACATGCTAAAAGCCACTGCCATTGCAAATTTGAGGCCCGAAATAAAACGGGGAGTAATAGTCAAAAACCCAAAAACGTTTGAAGAGGTAAAGCAATTTGCCATTTTAGAAGAGGAAGGGTTAGCAGCTGTTTTCAGTAACCCCTTCCTAACTGAAATTCAACCGACAGTACCACAACAGGTTTGCAATGTGCAAAAAGAGGGGGAAGTCGACAAATTAAAAGAAAACTTCAATGTATTAACCAACCAAATGAAACAACTAGTGGAAGAGCTGAATAAATTAAAAACAAACGACAGGACAAACAACACACAAACAACACAACAGCCAAGCAGAAGAAATACAGGGGCAAGCCAGAACTACCAAACCCCTCCAGTTTGCCAAATATGCAATAGGCGAGGACATACTGCTCTGTCTTGCAGAGAAAGAAGATACAACCACCATCAAAACAACTATAACCGACAGTATCAACCCACATTTCAAAATTTTAATAGACAAAACTTTAGCACTAGGTTCAATGCGGATAGACAAAACCCCAATAGGAATCAAAACCAGGGAAACTAAGCCCAGGGGAGGGAGAACAGGTACCTTCTGCCCTCTTGGCCAACCCCACTGTACCAAGCTTATATAAAAACGATATGACACAATCTTTGCCTGTAATATCAGGACTAATTAATGGAGCGAAATGTAAAATCTTAATCGACACAGGAGATTCTATAAATATTATTCAAAACTCATTTTTAAAAGGTTGCAACATTTCTCCAAATAGTATACAAACTGAAAAAATCCAAATAAAAGGAATAGGATCACAACAATTTCAAATCTCAAATAAAGCAAACATAAACCTTAAACTTAATAATAATTATTTCCCCACAGATTTACATACAATGGAAAAAGATTTTTCAAATGCCTATGAAGTAATTTTAGGAATTTCGTTTTTAAAAAAATACAAATTTATAATTGATCTTAAACGGAACGACTACCAAGCTTGAATCTTTTTGGCTCCATGGATGTAATATTATACAATATTTAAAAGCATAATAAAGAGTTGTTAGCGTGTCATGATATCGTGCAAGAAAATATTGAACCGTTAAAATTAGCAGAATATGCGGTTTGTGTCATTAGAAATTTTTTATCTTGAAACATTATTGTTCATAAAATCGAAGTATGGTACTCGGGTCACGGAAGATTGCTATTATATTTTATTGATTTCTTATACGGAAGTTTTCAAAATAAAATTATTCGCCCCGTCATTTGAAAAGCGCTGAGAAATACTAATACTAACGTATATGCTTGCATATGCAAATTTCTATTATATCTCGTTTATTAGTCACGGGGCAAAGATTAATATACTGGATTCAGATCTATAAATATCAAATATTTTGTGTGCTTCATTTTTCACTAAAGATGGGTAACGATGGACGAAGTTTTTACCATTGTATCGATCGACGTTCCGTCGATATGTTCAATATAATATCGCTTTTCCATAATAATAGTTCAAGATACAGTGAAACTTCTCAATAGTGGACACTGACGGGGAACGGAAAAGTGTTCGTTTTTAAGAAGTGTCCATTATTGGGGAAAAAAATAAAAATACGTAAAAATTTCCCGTTGAAATTTAACATTTATGAAGCTTCATTTAATTGACCATAGTAAATAGAGTAAAACTTCTTAATAACGAACGGACACTGACGTGGAAGGGAAAATTTTCCGTTATTGGGGAAAAAACAAAAATGCTTAAAAATTTTCAGTTGAAATTTAACGTTTATGAAGCTTGATTTAATTAACTATAGTAGATATATATACTAGCAGTATATGTTACGTTTATAAATAACACTCACCTTTTACAACGATCTCTCTGTTTAATTATCCATTTCATTTAATTGTACAGCATTACAAATTTATTTTGAAAAGAAAAGTCGGAAATTTTGGTTTGCTTTTTACACATTTTTACAATTTTCCCTTCCACATGAATTCCTAATTCGAATGCATTTTTTAGACCATCTGGATCATTCTCTTGTAAAAAATAATTTTTTAATTTACTAATGCATTAAATGGCTTCTTTCTTAGACACTATTTTCATAATATTTTCTTCGCTTTCAGCAATTTCTAGCTCCTTATCCAGTTCTGTATTGTAGTTCCTGACATCATCAATTAGGTCATCAACATTAGTGGATTGATTTTCAGTTGATAATTGTTCACCTATTAACGTGTAATCTTCATAAGATTCAAGGAAGATTTTCATAATGTCATCATCAACAGTTTCTGTAGTGGCTTTGTTGGTGATGGAAATTCCTGCTTTTACAAAACAAGGACCCATAGTTACAGCTGTGTTTTTTTTTACTGAAGAGCAAATCCACAATATTGCGTCTAAGATACTTACACTGCTTGAAAGAGAGCTTGGTGATTTAGTGTCTTACATTTTTGCTAAAAGGTGTCTTACAATGCACTGACGGTAGTAAGTTTCGAAGCATTTAATTATGCCTTGGTCCAAGAGCTGGCCAACAGAAGTCGTGTTTGGAGGAAGAAAAATTAATTTGACATTTTCCAAAGCAATGTCAGGATGAGAAGAAGCATTATCTAAAATTAAAATCACTTCTCTTTTTTCTCGTTGCATTTTTCTATCAAAGCCTAACAACCACTCAATCATTAAATCTTTGTTCATCCGCGATTTTTTATTTGCCCGACATTGTACGTCCAATGCATTAACATTAACCCTTTAAAACATCGTGGTTTCATAGCTTCGCCTATGCTCAGAGTTCTTGCAAATTCTTCGATCATATTCACACGTAACAGTTAACTTTCCTTTGGAAATATTTCCTCAACTGCATTTTTCGCCTTTGAGACTCATACTTTTTTCCGGAAGAGCTCGAAAGAAGAGGCCAGATTCATCACAGTTGAAAATGTTCTTATCATCATAACCTTTGAAAAGATCCTTAACTTTCATTTTCCAATCAAAAACAATTTCGTTGTCAACAGACGAGTTTTCACCGCATACATTTTTATAAGAAATATTGTGTCGGGTTCGAAATTTATCCAGCCAGCCACCCGAAGCCTTGAAATCAGAAAGTCCCTTTCTTTGAGCAGTTTCTAGTGCTTTCTCTAGAATTAAAGTTCCAGACAAAGGAATGCTCTTCAACCTAGCACGGCTAAACCATTCAAATGTTAAGGTATCCACAGCTAATCCTTCTGTTTTAGGGAAAGCTGTTTTGGTCTCTTGGTTACCATTTTCGGCCCAACATTTTAAAAGTTCATCATTCCGTTTTAAAATTCCACATACTTGAGTTTTCCCAATGCCCAACATTTCCGCTAAATCACGCGCACTTAATTTTTCAGCTTCTTTTAAATTTATAACATCGACTTTCTCTCTTAAGGATAAGCGTTTACCTTAGAAATAAAATACAGGGTACCAGGGAGGAAATTACATAAAAAGGTTAAACACTGGTAAAATAGCAATGAAAAAGATCACTCAAGCTTTCGGACGCATCAGCAGCAGTCCTTCATCAGGAGTAATGACGATGTTATGTTTCTTGAAATTTCTGGAAAAACCCTTCATCAGAGTAGTCCCGCAGAATGGGAAAACCCAGTGGGAACCAATGGGAGGCCTCCAATAGAAATCATGGAAAAACCCAATGGGAACCAATGAGAAACCTGTGCTGCTGGGTAACTAATGTTAGGGGAAATTTAGTAGTTTATTGGCTTCCAAATTCGTTGTTATTTTGATTAATTTATTTATTTATAATATGACATATTACTTTTGCCAAGAATAATATTTAGGCGAATTTGACCGTCGTGATCGTATAGTGGTGGACCTTATCAAAATTTCAATTACGTTGTGTTAAACTAATATAAGCAAAATAATAAAAACCCATAACCCAAAATAATAATAATAACAATAATAACCACAAGTTCTTTAAAACAGACATGAAACGATTTATGTTAATTATTGTCTTTTTATTAATTTATGGTAAACAAGATAATATATATATTTTTTTAATTCTTAAGCCTTCACAGTGCCATTTAAAATTTAGCGTATGGAACAATTAACATACTATCAATTATCACTGAACAATTGTATACGTACTCGGTAGTTAAACCGGATATACAAAGTAAACATCAAAACAAACATAACCTTTAAAACAATCAATTTCTTGATTTCTTATAACGGGGGTATATAACCGACCAGAAAAAAATTACATATTACATTATAGGTTTAAGGGGGGAGAAGGAGGCACTTATTATTGCAGGTTAAATGAAAGGAAAGAAAGGAAGGTTAACTCACGTGTTATTTCTAGATCATCCTTTAGAAGATCGTGTCCCTGTGGGAAAGGAAACTTTGGCCCTTATAATAGTTCCATCTTGGATGATGGGGCCCCGACCTTTCACAGGCTTAGTTACATTGCTATTAGCAAGCGGGCTCGGAATCTCTCTTCGGCCATGTTATATTGAAAATTTTTGTCTCGCTCTCTCCGGCTCAGCCGCTCGTGATTGACCTCTTATCACTTCCCATCGAGGATTGTGATTGGCCAATTGAATTCTGACGTAAAAATTACCTAATTTTCAATTGGCCAGATTGACCCCACAGAGGGGAGAGCTGGCCTGGCTCTCGTTAAACTTCGAGCTGTCTTTCTAGACAGCTTTTGCCCATAAAACTGTGAGTTTATGAGACGTTCTTGGTGGCATTTCCAAGAAGCTGATTGCTAGATGTCCCTGGGGAGGAACTTTAACGTTGAGAGATCCAGAAAGTATTGTGGATGGCCTAGCTTATTTACGCTGTGTGAGTCATACAACTTCCCCTCGAGCAGGGATTTCTTTGAAGTTGTTTTGATTTTTTTTCTGTTCACTGGTCCTGAGAAGTTCAGTTTTATGACTTGAAAGGTCACAGGCGAAAAAAGGGTCCAGTGCTCCCACGGTATCGTTTAGTTGTTGAGAAGAAAATGGTGCAAGCTGGTATGGACTGTTTATCAGAAATGAGAGGAATGTTTAGTTTGCTATTTTAACGGCCTTATAGCCCAGCTGCACCTCGGAAATATTGGGAAATGGCGGTTAAGGAGGGTAACATGCATGAGAAAAAGGAACGTTACACTTTTAAAGGTTTAGCGGGTAAACAGGGAATTTTCAGATATGATCGCATAACGTTATACAATACATGCATCATATGGTGTGACAGAACAGAGACACTTTACTTATAGAAATAATTAATTTAATCAAACTCCGATTTTTATAAAAAAAAACTATACTGTTCCATTGATATTTAATGAAAGTCCGGTGATGAAGTCTGATGATTACTTGAGGTTATATGATGATGTTGCACTGGATTCGGGCTGAAGAGATTAAGTTGCTGCCACAGTAGTTGTACTGGATTCGGGGGAACATTAGATGAGGAACATTAATTGATATGGACATCACGAATGGAACATACAATCTCATCTGAAAAATTTAAAAAAAACAAGAGCGGCAGAATCTCGAAAAAATAAGCTTACAACAATGGCATTTTGTTGTACAATAGTGGGTGTGTGTGTGTGTTGGTTTTGTTGTTGTTTACTGTTGACCCAATGGTAGTGGTGTTTAAAAGATAATTTTTGAATTTCACTTTTCTTGGATGTTGCAGCTATTCAAATCATTTAATGAGTTATTAAATAAATAATACATGCATATAGACGTAACTTGGATGGAGTGCAAACAGGGTCGGCAAATACCCGGGTTTTTGTATGAAAAAAGCAACCCAGTTGTGTTTTTTTCATGGTTTTTGGGGAATTGTGGTTATCGTGAAAATTGCCGAATATACATTTTCCATGGATACAAAAAAAACTCGAACGTAATTTTCAATCATATACGGAAATCTCTCTCTTAACGACCACCTGTATTCTGAGACCGTTTCCCTTAACGACTACCTTTTTTGGAAATGGATTTCCTTCCCCCCTCCATAGACCCAATTCTAAATTTAGCTCCATTCGGAGACCACATCTCTGAGCTAACTCTTTATCACGGAACCGACGATAATCGTCTTAAGGAGATTTTACTGTATTTCGAAAATACTAATTTTCAATTTCAATCAAGGAAGGCAATTCCAAAAATTAAGGGAGATACAAAAACTTTTTTATTTTTTAAATACGTGGTTACTACTCGGCGCACTCGATATGATCTATCCTTTTCTTTAAAATTTCAGCCGCCATCTACTCAAAAATTGAGGCAAAAGATGATTTTTCTATAAAATTATAAGCTAGCAGCACAATATTTCAAAAATATTGTTTTGTTTTATTTCCAACCATTTATTACATTTTAAATTCAAGAAGAAAATCAACTCATGCTAATATTAAAAATAAATTGGATGTATTATTGAAGAGTGTCGTTCTAAAATTCCCCCGCGATTAAAATCTGATTTACGTAAACGACGAATGTGAACTCTGAAGTGGTTGACTTTTTAGTGCGTGTTGCACTGGCGACCGAAATTGAGTAGCAAACCTATAAGTGATGTCATCGTTAGCCAATCAGATTGCTTAAATCGGTCCTAATGTTAAAACTGTTTTGGAAATTCAAATCTCGCTGCCGGGAGCTGTATTTAAACAGGACAATGACCGCCCACATATTGCCAGGAATGTTGAAGATCTCTTGTCATCACAACCGATACAGCTTCTTCCTTGGCCTGCCTATTCGCCGGATATGGCGCCGATTGAACATGTGTGGGATTTCGTTGGTCGGCGTCTCGCTCGTGATCCTACAGATGAATTTTGGGGTCGCATACAAGCAATTAGGAATGCTCTTCCTCAGGCACACATTCAACGTCTGTTTGATTTCATGACACGTCGTATAGCATCACCTATTGCAGCGCATGATGGCTTCACCAAATACTGATTTTAGACATGCAATATTGTGGGGGTTTTTTTCTTTTTTTTTTTTTGCTTTGTAATTTTAATCGTTTATTTGTACCAACATAGGTCGTTTATACATTAAATTTCATTAAATTCAAACGAGTCCTTCATGATGTTGCAATTTTTAGAAACGTGAGTATATTAGAATGAATAAATTCTTTAAAAAATTGAAGTACTACGTATGTGTGTGTGTAAAAGGATATATAGTATATTAAAAAAAAAACTTAATAATCCGTTAGTTTTTGAAAACTCCCTGAGTGGGGAAGGAGGAAAGAATAAGCTAAACTTTCTAAGGGCCAGTGAATCCTGTCCCAGCCTGCCTTGTCTGTAGTTGTAATCCCACCATATTGTATAGATGCGCAGTCCCGCAGTTTCATCGCCTCTGCCCAATCAACATTCAATAATGTGAATTTTATCGTAGCGCGATTGCTTCCGGAAATGCCCTTTTAAACGTATGAATATTGCGAATTAGGCAGGCTGAATTAATTTCCTATAGAGTCCGTTAAATGTGAAAAAAAATTAGGGACCAAATAATAATAAAAACAGACTTACCTGGCAGACCTGAGGCTAAAATACTGATATTAACGTAAAAATCGGACCAAATGGGAGCTATGTAATTAATTATTAATATTTATTCTAGTTATTTGCTTGTTTGTTTGGCTTTTTTATGGCGCAAGAGCATCTGGGCTATACTGCGCCAATTTTATTATAGTTAAATGTATGAACTTTATATATATATATATATGTATATATATATATATATATATATATATATATATAAAGCATGCAAAAGGGTTGCTGGTATCTAACTGGAAGGAGACCCACACGCTGAACGTATGTGACGATGTGTGGAACCGGCCAGGCCAGTAACCTAGTGTCCTACCCCGCCTTCAAGTGGTGCAGGCTGAGCTTTCTATTTATGTGGCAAATTAATATTTGCTACACGGATAGAAAGGCGGAAGGGGAGGGCTAATTCACCAACCCGTTTAGCCAGCGTGGTGAAATTATGGCTAATTCCTCCATTATGTTGACACACCAGAAACCATGGCCCCTAGTCTCCAGGTGCTGGAGTGCTCCTGATCAAGGCAGCGGTCAGTGTGGCATGAAAGCAGGGGGTGCTAAGAATCACTGGAATGGCCCAGGCTGCCGTTTGTTATTGACCTTGGCAACGTATAATGGACGATCCCTTGCTTCTGAAGCAAAACTTCAAGAATTGGAAGAAGAACTTGACAAGATCAAATGGGACATTGTAGGACTCAGTGAAGTTAGAAGAAAAGGTGAAGAGTTGGTGGAACTTAAAAGTGGACATTTGTTTTATTATAGAGGAACGGAAACTGGAAGAACAAGTGGTGTTGGCTTCTTAATCAACAAAAGAATTAAAGACTACCTTCTTGAAGTCGAAAGCACGTCAGATCGAGCAGCGAGGCTCGTTGTTCAACTAACCCAGCGATACCAACTTCAGATAGTACAGGCATATGCACCAACATCAAGCCATACCGACGAGGAGGTTGAAGAATTCTATGAAGAAATCAAACAGCTACATACCAAGGGGAAACAACACATCAAGCTCATCATGGGAGATTTTAATGCAAGAATTGGACAACAGGAACAAGGAGAGACATCGGTTGGTAAATACGGATACGGGGAAAGGAATGAACGTGGCGATCAACTCATAGAATTTGCCGAAGCTGAAAATCTTAGCATCATGAATTCATTTTTTAAGAAGAAACTACAAAGAAAATGGACATGGAAACACCCCAATGGAGGAACCAGCGAAATTGACTATATACTGGCAAACAAGAAATCAATTATTGAAGATTGCAGCATACTGAACAGATTTAATACTGGAAGTGATCATCGATTGGTGAGATGTAAAATGCACTTAAATACTAAACTAGAATGGCAGAAGCTCATTAGGAAACAAGCAAGTAAGAGGGTGGATTTAGTGAAACTGAAAGCAAATACCGAGGCATTCAAGTTGGAATTAAAAAATCGCTTTTCAGCACTAAAAGGACTTACTGAAGAAATTGATCTCTCAGAAGCCAATGAAAACATTATTAAGACAATAGTCGAAACTGCTGGAAAAATTGGTGGTGTAACCTGTAAAAAGCAAAATAGCAAATTATCCGAGAAGACGAAGCAGCTCATGAAATGGCGAAGAGATATGAAGGTGGACAATCAAAATACCGGTTGCAGGATCGAGTATGTAGAACTTTGCAAAACTTTGCGCAAAAACATGAAAGAAGATATAAGAAAATTCAATTGTGAGTTAGTAAGGAAGGCCATTGAAAGCAACAAGAGCCTTAGGGTTGTTAAAGGGAGTTTGTCTATTGGGAAGAAACACATCATTGCATTAAAAGGAGAGGATGGCACTGTAACAAGAAATAGGGAAGAAATACTTAGAAGAGTTGAAGAATTCTACAGAAAGCTGTATGAGGGAAACAGTGGATTAAACGAAGACTCTGAGATAGTCGAAGGAACAGCTCCTAAAATCTTAAAAGAAGAAGTAGCATTTGCAATAAAAAGTATGAAGAAAGGAAGATCCCCTGGCGATGATGGCATTACATTAGATATCTTAAAAGAAGCTGGAGAACATGTAGAAGACATACTCGCAAAATTCTTTACCAAATGCCTCAACAGTGGTAACATACCAAACCAATGGGATTCTGCAACAGTAATTCTTTTGCATAAAAAAGGTGATAAAGAGGATTTAAAAAATTACCGACCAATTAGCTTGTTACCTGCTATTTATAAAATCTTCACAAAAGTTCTAACACATCGCCTGCAGAAAAAATTAGATGCAGCTCAACCAAGAGAACAAGCTGGATTTCGAAGTGGATTCAGTACAGTGGACCATATTCAAGTATTAAGAGAATTAATTGAAAGAACACATGAATATGAACTTCCATTGTGTGTTGCATTTATTGACTATGAGAAGGCCTTTGACTCTATAAAAACATCAGCAGTCATCAACTCTTTAAGATCAACAGACATTGAGGATGTGTACATTGACATGGTGAAACGTGTGTATAAAAATGCAAGTGCAAAATTTCGGTTACATAAAGATACCAAAACTATCAAACTTGGCAAAGGGGTGAGGCAGGGAGATACCATTTCTCCAAAACTTTTTACTTCTGCTTTACAGATGATTTTTCAGCTGATAAATTGGAATAACAAGGGAATAAAAATAAATGGTGAATATTTAAATCATCTGCGGTTTGCTGATGACATTGTTATTTTTTCAACGGACCCATTGGAACTCCAAGACATGGTACAAGAGCTCTCAACTAGAAGTGAAGAAGTTGGACTCAAGATGAACCTACAAAAAACTAAGATCATGTTCAATAATTTTGTAGAGGAAACAAAAATACAAGTTGACAACACTGAGCTAGAAATTGCTGATTCATATATTTACCTTGGCCAGCTGATTTCAATGGAAGGCAACATTGTAAAAGAACTCAACAGAATTATTAAACTTGGCTGGAGTGCATACCGAAAAAACAGTTTTATCCTGAAGGGGAAATTTCCTTTGTGTCTTCCAAAGAAAAGTTTTCAACCAGTGTGTATTGCCAGTCCTCTCTTATGGATCAGAGACATGGAGTCTAACAGTTGGAGCAATACAGAAGTTAGAGACAACACAAAGGAGCATGGAAAGGTGCATGCTTGGAATAACTAGGAGAGATCGGAAAAGGAACACTTGGGTGAGAGAGCAAACTAGAGTGGAGGACATCATTGTTAAAGTAAAAGGGCTGAAATGGCGATGGGCTGGGCATATTGCAAGAAGAACTGATCAACGATGGACAACAGAAATTCTGAACTGGATTCCAAGAGACCACCGAAGACCTAGAAAACGTCCTCAAACTAGATGGGTGGATGAAATAAGAAAAGAGGTTGGGGTGACGTGGAAACGAATGGCCCAGGATAGACTTGTGTGGAAAGCATTTGGAGAGACCTTCATCCAGCAGTGGATAGATAATGGTTGAATATGATGATGATATATATATATATATATATATATATATATATATATATATATATATATATATATATATATATATATATATATATATATATAAAAAGTATTTACAAGTACATTCTTTGGACCCAGGCCTCGTTTTATAATAAAAAAAAAAAAAAAATTCACCGACCGCAGCCTCATAAAAGTTGAGAAACACTAACCTACAGAATCAAAGCCTAGGAAATGTGAAGCTTCTCGAGGCATCCAAACCAATATAACCTGGGAAATCGAGTCCTGGAATACGGATTGGTAGGAAACAAGACCAGCGCTCAGTATCAGTAGTATTGAAACCCGGGTTTTCGGCGCGATAGGCGATGGTCTTACCTCTACGCTAGCACACACTTTGAATATGATTACTATGCTGCTGTAAAACTAGTTTGGTGCATTGAACAATTAAATGAAAGCCAAGGAAAGGGTAAATGGCAAATAATCTTGAATTGCTTTACTTGGAGAGAGTGCGTAAACATAAAGCGAGAAAAGAAAGTGATGTAAATATATTATGACAATAAACTGACACCCACGTTTCGAAGCTCATACTAGGTCCTTTTCAGGCATAGGAGAAAAAAGACACATCGTCCACATCCTGGAGTCGAACCAGAGTTTCCCCCCCCCACCCGTTGAGCTTGGAGTGCCTCGATCGCCAGACCAACGAGGACAGGAACAACACCCTTCCTCTCCTTATATAAGGTTGTAAGATATTATTACCCTTCTCAGGGATAACACAATTGCCAATATTATGGTCGACACTATAAGCCACCACCTGGGCGAGATTTTGTGATTTTTTTTTTTTGTGCGTGGGGGATTTTTTATCATAACAATAAATCGTTATAACCCTGGTTCGACTTCAGGATGGGGACGATGTCTCTTTTTCTCCTATACCAGATACAGCTGTAACATGAGCTTCAAAACGCGGGTGTCAAATTAATGTCATAATAAAAATCCTTCACAAAAAATCACAAAATCTCGCACCGGTAGCTTTGTGTGTCGACCATAATATTGGTAATTGTGTTATTCCTGAGAAGCGTAATAATGTCTTACATACACGAGATGAATTTCCAGGATATGAGTGGGTAAAAAAAAGTATTTAAAAAAATTTAATCAACACCCGGATCCAATTTTCTGATCTCGATGTGTTCAGAATTGCCAAAGACCAAAGGATTCTAATACTGCACTTTCTACTGGCGGATCCACTGTAGGGGTGAGAAGAATATTTGGTTGATATTGGGAATTCCGCCCTTTTTCTTTTCTTTTTTGTGTGTGATCGGGAGTTGGTTGGGAAGGGTGGCCGCCGGAGACGGCGCTGTAATCCCAGACAGGACGCTTAAACAGCGTACTCAGCCGCCGAAGGCCACTTTGTTGGAGTAAAGGGGGGAAAGTCGATCGTACGCGGCACACAGGGATGCCCGCTTGCATGATTGTCTTCATGCAACGTAACCGAAAGGAATTTAACCCTTATGCCGAATACTGATTTGATATCCAGCCAATCATCAGCCGAATAGCTATCATAAGACCAGGAAGACAAAAAACTAGTTAAATTAGAAGAATTGAGATTCTGTGAAATATACCCTTTTTCCTTTTAATCAGGTTTAGAAATACATAAATTTTTAATAAGTGTTTGAAATATTTTAAAAAAATTGCAAAGTAACTTAGATTGTAAAACATCGTAAACCTTGATTTTAGTCATTTTAAAAATATATATACACAAATTTGGTTTTAATTAATGATATATACAAATATATGATTCTCGTCATATAATTGTTGAAATAAATGCTTTACTTATTTATGTACAGGCCCTGCGATGAAGCAGTTATAACACGTTTGCTTATCATATGGTTATCCCAAGCTCAACTCAAAATAGTGACAGCAAACAAACAAACCCAAAATAGAGAGAGAGAGAAAGGCCTGCCGGTTAATTACTCCTCATAGTCAGGAGGTTGATTATTCTCTAGTATTATTACTAATGCAGTATTTTAATTACTATTAGCACCATTTTATATATAGGTATTGTCTGTACATAAAATGTTGCTGTTGGCAATTTATTCAAACTTAAAATGCTTTACACATTAAGTCTGATTATCGGCATTATAACATTTAGTATTTTCAGGTATCAAGATTGTAAAAACAAAAAGTACTCTTAACGAAATATTACGCTATACAGTGAAGACTTTTTACATTCACAGTAAAAAAAGTTTTGATTAGTTTAAAAAATTATGTAAAACAAGATATAACATATGAATAATAAAAGTATAATTTCAATGAATTAAATAATGGGATTTAATTTTGTTCCCAATTTTAAACGTGACAAATGCATTTCATTTACATTTTTAATAAAAGTTGAAGGAAGTTGATATTCGGCTACCGAATATTCAGTATTTGGCCTCAAAGCTGGCCGAATATTCGGTATTCAGCCGAATCACAATCCGTGCCATTCCTAATTCAGTGGCAGCAAAATTTATATTGGGCCGTTTTAAAGCACTCAGGAGCTCTAGGCTCGATCACACACACACACACACGTATGTATATTTATTTATTTATTTTGGCGGGGGGGTCCTTTTCAATATTAACTTTTAAAATTGCGCATTTTTTGCAATAGGAAAAATATGCTAACTTAACAAGCGATAGTTTGTTCATAAAAGCAAACCTAAAATAACAAACAGGAAATAATATACCTTTCCAGTTTGGGAGTTCCTCTGCCCTGCTGGCCCACCCGAAAATACGGTACTGAGTAAAATGGCACTTTGACAATATTAACACCTGTTGAAGTTTAGCCCTTAGAAAAAAACATAGATTTGTCATTGGTATCTTCGGTACAGATGTTCTTGAGTACTACCCACTCAAATTTTGTAAGAATAATGCTATAAGATGATAAGCGTTTAAATATCTGTCATTTCTGCAGCTGTATCCCAATTTCGTAATAGAATGAAAGGTGGTAACGTTCATATTTCTAGAGTTGCCACGTATGCGCCTTGTCACCCCATTTGCAAACTAAGCATGACTAACTGAAGCATAAAAACAAAATCAACTTCTGATGTACTTTAGCTTATATACACTGCTGAGCAAAATTATAAGTTCACCTGAAATTTGTTAAAAACTGAAGGCAAAATTGTGTCCTTCAAGTGTAAAGAATCGGCAATTACTTTAATATGTTTGACAATATTTCTCACAATATTACACACATTTTCAGTGACTTGCTGTAGACGCATACAAAAAAAACCCAACATGTTATTCATATAAACAGAGTTATAAGTTCACACTGATTTTCGTAACATAAGCAAACAACTTACATAATTTTAATACTTTATAGGACCTGCATTATTCTTTATTACTTCAAAAATACGATTTGGCATGGATTCAACTAAAATCTTATGTTTAAAAGAGTCTCATATGGAATATGATCCATTCTTCTCTGATTGCTAATTTGAGTTCGTCAATCGTAGACAATCGTCTTCCGTCATTGTACATTTCCTTTGAAGGTATGCTCCATAAATTTTCTATGGAGTTAAAGTCTGGTGAACGTGAAAGCAAGGCAATTGCGTCAAAATTCTGTTTTTTTCTAGCTAATCTTTTTTACATACTGAACGATAGACAGATGCATCATCCTGCTGAAATTCGTCATTTTCACCACCTAAAATTTCACTATAAGCGTGTAATTGATTTCTAAGTACTGTGAAGTATTGTTGAGATTTAATTCGTGTATTCGGAAACACAATATCAGTTTTCCTTGAGCAGAAAATCCTGCTTAAACCATAACCAAACTACCTCTCACTTGCCGGGTCATTTGCATTTCATGTTCGAATCTTAAATCATGCCAGCACATATTACGGTTATCCGACCCATCCAAATTGAATTTTTTTCCATCAGAAAATATAACGGAATACCATTCCTAGGTCCAACTTATGGTCTTTCTGGCAAAACTTGAACAATCGTTTTTATGTTTTAAAATTAGTGGTGGTTTTCGACATATTTTTATATATATAATACCCGAAGAATTCTGAAAAATTCTAAAAATTGTCCTTGAACATGAGACATTTAGATTGTCCTTTATTTTTGTCGTGGATAATTTCATTATTGTTACAAGCCCATTAATTCTGCGCTTGCTTTTTAATGGAAGACAAGGTTTCTGACCTGAACGTTTTTGCGCTGTTATTCCCCTCCTTAGAACATTCAAAACGGCATACAAAAAGCATCCAATAGTCTCAACAATTTTCTTCTGAGACATACCGCTGCCATATAAATCACAGATTCGTCGAATTTCATAATCACGAAGTTGCTTAGCTCTTGGCATTTTTACGACTAGCTTAAAATTTTAGTTACGCACCTCTTTTTTATTCTCTTATCAGTAAATGACGTTACATCATCAGTGAAAGTAATTTGCATACAGTATAAAACTTTCTACTGGAAAAAAAACCTTTATGAACTTATAATTCTGGCCAAGTTATTCATAATGTCTTTTTAGATAAATTAAATTAATCATAAAAGCTAGTGGATGTTTAAAATACTTTGCAAGTCACCATAAAACAATTCCTTACATATCCCATTGATGCAAATACTTTACTATCCCACTCATGACAGAAAAACTACTGAACTTATGATTTTGTCCAGCAGTATAATAAAATAAAAATCTTTGCCTATACAGTGAAATCTCTTTAATGCGCATCGTCATGGGTCACTGATTTTTATCCGTACAAATGGAAGTCAGCACTAAGCAGAGGGGAAATTCCAGTAGCTAAAACTTCAGGTTATACAGCAATAACTTATATAGTAATGCAGTACAAAATGTAAATAAATAAATTACTAGAAACTCATTTATTTTTACATAATGAAGTATAAAAAATCCGAAAGTATTTGAGAGGTTACTTTTGAAAACAGGTGACCACACACGAGAAAAAATGTATGCTCTCTTCCATACCTTTTGAAGTTTTTCTGAAAAGGGAATTTTCTTCTTTGCTCAAACAACTGTTTTTCGAATAATCCGATGAGTTGTGCGAATTAAGTGAAGCTTTTAACATTGAATGTATTATATATGCCTCAGACGAGGAAAAAAATTGTTAACGAAAGGTCCGTCATAAACGTAGCCGTATTAACAAGATTTCACTGTATATATAAACGATTTCATTAATGTTAGCAACCAAGACTGTTTCGGAGCAGGTAAAATTCAGTTTCGAGCAGAAAAATGAATTTTCGGAGCAGGCAAATTTATACTTTTACCAGAAAAAATACATATTTTTTTAAGCAATAAAATAAAATATTTTGAATTACTAGCACACATGTACATGGTTCGTACTCCATTGCAAGAAAAAAACAGAATGACTTTTTAAGGATTTATCACAATGAAAAATTAAAGCTTTTTCCTGAAAGAGAAACATATGTGCAGTTTTTGGCAGATGTTTAATGAGAGTTTTGTACTTAAATTCGATATTGTGCATTAAAAATAATTACTGAGGTAAAGTAAAAATCACATAATAAAAATTATTGTCTTAAAAACAGAAACCATTATTGAAAAATCTCATCTTTCTAAGTATGCTCTTGACCTCCTCTGCCGATACGCCCCTGATACGCAACATTTCAAGTATCCTCTCTGAATACGGAATATCGTAGTCGTAGCTCCAATTCCGCCTAGAAAAAGGATGAGGGCTGCGGCCACCGCCGTATACGGTCTTGACATGCGGTATTTCACGTGCTCTCACGTATATTATTCTGGAATCCTTTTGTGGGTATGCCTATACCATCATTGGACCGGATGGGAAGCTTGTTAAGCCTCCACGCGTCTACTGCGGCGAAGAATGTGTTGAGAAATTTCTGGAGGAGCTCCTGAATGAAGGCGACGTCATCTCTGCGAAACTTGCCTGTAAGAAGCCTCTGAAGATGACGGATGTTCAGGAACAGGCATTCAGAGCCGCCGTGCTGTGCTATATCTGAGACAAACCTTTGAATGAATGCGCGACCATGACCACATAACCGGTATGAGCCGGTTTTTTTTTTTATTTTTGTTTAATTATTTTTAGAAATGTTTGTAACTAATCAATTCTCAAGCTTTTTTCAGAATAACCATGAAGCGGAGGTGTTTTCTTTTCAAATCTTTATATTTATTATTTGCTCACAACTTATGCAAATTGAGATACGACCCCTTGGACAAAATTCCTGTGATTATTCATAATCTCCGGAACTATGATAGTCATCTCATAACCAGAGGACTTGGGGGAAAATCAAGAACCGGGACTTCTCATGCATCCCTAATAACAAGAAGAAATACATCTCTTTCTCAGTGGGGAAGCTGCGATTCATCGACTGGCTGCAATTCATGGCTTTCTCACTGGAGAAACTTGTGGCCAACACACCCCCAAACGAATTTCGTCACCTCCAAAGTCAGTTTCCTTCAGACAAGTTCTTCCTATCGAACCTATATGTTGTGAGTGATACGCTGCTCCTCACTGACGTGCTCGAGAATTTTAAAAAATTGTGCTTTACCTACTACAAAATCGACCCCTGTCATGTACGTATATACTGCTCCTGGATTGGCTTGGCAAGCCTGCCTGCGCATGACAGGGGTCCGACTGGATCTGTTGACGGACTTGGACATATTCCTGATCGTTGAAGCTGAGATAAAAGGTAGGGTCTCCATGATCTCGAACTGCTACAGGTATATAAATCCCCTAAGAGAAAAGGTTGTGCAGGAAAGGCTTGAACACTGACTTATGATTTATTTTTCAGTGAGGCTAACAACAAGTATCTCTCAACGTATGATGGGAGTCAAGCGTCTAAGTACATCCTGTACTTGGATGCAAATAACTTATATGGATGGGCCATGGTCCAACACCTTCCAATAGGTTCCTTTCGATGGGTGGAACGTCGGGATATTGCTGCCGAGGAGGTGCTAGCTCTGAGGAACAATGACGAGCTGGGGTATATCTTCTAGGTAGATATCAATTACAGAGGAGTGAACTGATTAAAAAATGTATACTATGGGAAAAAATACCTAAAGTACTTAGAATAATTTATTGTTTTAGGTGGATTTAAAATATCCTCAGTAGCTTCATGATCGTTATCGTCATAGTGACTACCCGTTGGTTCCTGAAAGATTGATGATCATCCGAAATATGCTCTCCAGCTCCTTCGAAAAATCTTCGGAGGAGTTCGGCGTCTCTCTGCAGAGTCAGACGAAAAAACTAGTGCCTAACCGGAGGAGTAAGTAGCACTATGTGGTGCACTATACAAAATTATACCTATCTCTGAGTATGAAACTACAGAGAGTACATAGATAAATAAACTACCGACCGTAGAAAACTCACCACCATGACAATCTATCAATTATTTAAAGAAATCGTCTGAAATATCTGAGTAAATTTTTTTATACTTTATAGATGTCTCCAATTCCGACAAGGACCATGGCTTGCAAAATATATCGATTTCAACACCAGGAAGAGGACGGAGCCTTCCACCGCGTTTGAAAAAGACTTTTTCAAACTGATGAATAACGATGTGTTTGGTGAATATTTGTTCCAAAGACTCTTTTTTTCCAGCAGTAATTGAAGAATAAAAGGAAGGTAACTAGATGGAGAACCTCCGAAAACGAGTGGATGTCAGCTAGTAAATACTGAGCGGAAGGCAAAGAAGCTCATAGCCTCTCCAGCTTTCAAGAGATTTAATGTGATCACCGAGGACCTAGTTGCTATCCGGCGGAAAAAAGTTAACCTGGTGTTGAATCGACCCATTTATGTCGGCTTCTCTATACTCGACATAAGCAAGACTTTAATGTACGAATTCCACTACAATAAAACCTTGGCCGAGTATAGAGAAAGGGCCAAACTTCTATTAACGGAAATGAACTCCCCCCCGTTCCAAACCTAGGACAGAGGACGTGTACATGGATATGCTCCAAACCCCATCCCACTACGACACTTCCGATTATCCCCTAAACCATCTCTTACATGTCACTACCAATAAAAATGTCCTCGAAAAATTGAAGGACCAGCTGTCTTCAGTTTCCGCCTCCTCATTCATCAGGTTACGCAGTAAAATGTATAGCCTAATGAGTGAGGTAAGGCGAAAAAGACCGTGAAAGGGGTGGCTCGGATGATAATAAAAGAAAATTTACGTATCAAAAATATAACCTGTCTTCTTAAAAGACAGAGAATTAGAGACCTCCCGTAAAATTTTGGCCAAAAGCCATAACATTAGCATAGTATAGCACAACAAGGTAACGCTCTGCCCTTTAGATGATAAGCGCTACATATTAGACAATGGCTGCGATACACGTGCTCACGGCCACTATTTGAACACTTAGAGGGCCGTGAAATATTCATTGGCCAACGATTAAACGGAATTTTCTAGGGAAGGCGCTGGTACCTAGACATCTTAAATTTGGTGCAAATCCCCCTCATCTGAGGGGCTCTAAAACTCTAGACCACAATTCGGTTCGCGAAGAGGCCCTAGGTGCCATTCACGATAATGTGCGGGTAAAAGCCAAAAGTTTTGGCGAAAAAAATATATTTCAGTTAAACCATTAAAAGCAAAATATTCTGAATTTCACCAAAAGTTCCAAAATCCACCACCAGAAGGAAAGCGTGCGGGGCCACCTTGCATCAGTCGGGACCAGGCGGGGCCAGTGGCGTAGAACTGGCTTTTCCCCACCTACTACTGTCCGTTCACGAAAAGAAGTCCGATGAAAGAGTTAGAAATAACGGGGGTGACGTCACAACCCGGCCAGCTGCTTACAACAATGTATTCAGAAATGAAATATATACTAATCGTTGGCACCAACAAACGTTCGCCAAAACAAGTTCCGAAATTTGAGTCTTACTCTGTTGTAAGCGGCTACTCGTTTGTGACGTCACCTCCCATTATTTCTAACTGTTCCACCGGACTTCTTTTCGTGAACGTCCGAGACGTTGGTAGTCGACGTAAATATTTTCACACGCCTCCCAGACGTATTGCTCGTAATAAGCGCCAAGATATATACGTCTCTACGACGTACTATTGGTAATAAAGGTCAATCTCTGTACGCCTCCGAAACGTATTATTGGTAATAAGCGGCATCAATTTTATACTTTAAAATATTACATAAAATTTAGCAAGTTTTGTTCAGTTGCGCAGTCAGGATTCAGGGTGTGGGAAGGGGCAACCTTGCGATTTTTTTTTTATTTTCGTTAAATATTTATTAGTTTCACACAATTTACATGCAACTTACAGCCCCAAGGGGCAGGGACTACTGTCCCCCCCTTGAGTGCGCCACTGGTTTTATTAGTGATTATTTATTACTAATTTTTTTTAATCTTTCTGGGTTGTGCATAGGCATAGAATATCATAAGAAATGGATCTACACGTCAGACGTAGACGTACAGATGAAGAAATCCGGGAAATGTGTAATGACGTATCGGACGATGGTATTGAGCAATCCTCTGACGAATGCGAAGAAGATATGGTGGAGGAAGAAATTAATTCCGATGATTCTGATTGATTTAGATCCGGATTTCAACCCTACAGATGAAGTGGGAGATAGAGAAGAAGGGCTAATGTTGAATGTCAGGGAAATAGAGCAGTTAAACATACAAAAAGGTTCTAGAAAAAGAAAAAGAGTTTATGTAAAAGATCAAAGACTAGAAGATAATGTAGATGATCCTCAAGCACGTAGCCTTGATGAGAAAAGGGGAGAAGGATCGAGTGGTAAAATACTGCAACTTGATGGTGATAATATTATAGGCAGGAACGCCATTTTCAAATGGCATACAAGGCCTATAAAATTTAGTAAAAGCAAGATCTCTGCAAAGAACATTGTTCACATAAGACCTCAAGCAAAGAATGTAGCTTCTCAAGTTCTTTAACCTATAGACCGTCTCAAATCTTTCTTTTATTCTGAAATCATAGAAAAGGTTTTGATACAAGTATATTCTAATAAAGAAATCAAAAGGCAGAGGATAAAATATAAATGTCAAAGTATTAGTAACTTATGTGACCTTGTAACGGAAGATTTGCATGCCCTATTAGGGCCTCGTACTTTATTCTGGAGCAATGAAACAGAATCATATAAATGCCAACTATATTTTTGAAACCACTTTATGTGGCGAGAAATACAAAGCTTGTTTTTCGAGTAGTAGATTCAAATACCTTATTAACTGTTTAGGATTCGATTACCGTGAAACAAGAGAGGAGAGAAAAAAATCAAATACATTGGCTCCGATATCGAAAATTTGGAACACTCTAGTTGAAAACTGTAACAAAAAATTATGAGCCAAGCGCTTATCTCACTATTGATGAGAAACTGATCTCTTTTAGGGGCAAGTGCCCCTTCAGAATGTATATTCCCAACAAACCGGGGAAATGCGGATTGAAAATTGTCATGATGTGTGACCAAACAACCGGTTACATGAGCAATGCTCTTCCTTACCTTGGCAAAGGTACCACTCCAAAAGATCGACCAGCTGCAGATTTTTTCGTCAAAAGCCTAGTTTCTGATTTGAAAGGTAGTAACCGTACTATCACTACCGATAACTGGTTTACCAGTATCCCTTTAACTAAAAGTCTTCTAAGTGATTACAAGCTTACAAGCCAGAGTTTCCCCAAGAACTTGTGAACATAAAATTTCAAAATCATCAAGTAGTTTCCTTGATATTCTTATTCAGTGATGATTTAGCTGCCGTATCTTATAAGTCAAAAAGTAACAAACTTGTAAGTGTAATCTCCACATTACACGAGGATGAGGGAGTGAATGAGAATAGTAGTAAACCATGAATGGTTCATTGTTACAACAAAACAAAAGGTTCGTTGATACATTTGACGAGTGTTATCAATTCATGAATTATAGAAGGAGAACAAAACGATGGCCGTTGTGTTTTTTTTTTATAATATGCTGAATATATCCTCATTTAACAGCTACGTAATCTATTTGCATAACTTTTGTAAGAAAAATGCCACACAAAATAAGAAACCTCTTTCACGTTTGAATATATGCTTCAGCTAGTTGATCAACTCACCACTACATGGATGTATCAAAGACTCGCGAAAAATCTGCCTATAGCGCTAAAGCAGTCTATTCAAAATTGTTTGAAATTTTCGCCTGAGAAAGAGGCTTCTACATCTTCAGTCAATTCTGGGATAAATGAAAGGAAATATTGTGCATTTTGTAATTATAAGAAGAAAAAGATGACTAAAATAAGGTGCTTTCGCTGAAGTAAGCCAATCTGCGGCGAGCACTATAAGAAGATTTGCAACTCGTGTGACATTTAGTGGATATGTACTTTATAAGGATATAAACAGAGTACAATTATACAGTTATTTAAAAATAAGTTCTATGGATACATTTATTGCAGTTCTTCACATGGTGTAACTTTATATGTAATATCATTTTATAAAGATTGATTTGTCTCTGATATTTTGGAATAATTAAGAATTTCTCTATGCTATCATTTGTGACATTTTTTTTGTGTGATATTGTTGTTATACTGTACTTAAGATACATAATATATCGAATAATTTCTGTACCGGTATTTCACAGTATTAATATTCTCCTATAATATGATGATTTTCTGAATGGATATTTCCATTCGATTTAACACGATCTTTCAAATCTGAAATGAAGAGTAATTTTTCTTGTTAAGTTTTGTTTCGATGAATATTTCGTTATTGGTATGCCAAATCATGCACTTTATTTAAGATAAAAATAACAAATAGAATGTCCCAATCATTAGTAACACAAGCAGAGCTGACTTTAAAAAAAAATGAGATATTTAAGCGCTTTTAAAAAAATATGTACATCCTAGAGACGTAGCGTTGGCAATAGCGTATAAAACCCAGTGTTGGCATTTCAGGGTTAATGACATTTGAAGCGGATTTTTAACAGATTTTTCGTTATATTGATATCACCTATAAAGATAATCTAGTGTATTTGTAAATAAACGATATTAAAATAACGCTTAAACAAATGATACCAGGCCAGTATCTACTTAACCTATACGTATATTTCGTTCGCGGTGAGTTGGCGTGCCGTCCCGTCAGCAGACGGGTTGTTTCATTGCAGTAGAGGGTAAAACGTCTTCCAGAGCTCGTTTCTCGCGAGCGAAAAACGAGTTCTGCAATGGAACAAGCCGTCTGCTAACGGGACTGGGTGCCAACTCACCGCAAACGAATTATGCAAGAGTGTGAAAAAGGGGACAGGGTTTGTGAGTTAAACACCTCCCATTTGAATTATATAATTACGAATTCATTATGAGATGAAAAAAAATCTATTACCTGCCTCCCATTCTCAGAAAAAAAAACTATTTTTTTTTCTTTTAATTAAATCCTATGTATGGGCCTGTGTGTACGTAAATCTGGCACTAAACTGTGGCAGTTTTTATTATTTTTTGGGACGCAATAACTTCATGGCTAACAAACTACTTCAAATACTGTTAGGGTGAAAATTGAAAATTCTCTTTTTAAAATAACTAATTAAATCTAAACACCCAGGAGCAGATAAATAGATAATTAAATAAAAAATACATACACTCTCTCTCTCTCTCTCTCTCTCACTATGTATAAATATATGCTTAGATGTTGTTAAGTGTTTTTGTTTTTTCGATATTCTGCCGCCTGTTATTTAATTTTTTCAGATGGAGTTGTACCTCCAATTATTTGTACACTGCGTCTATAACACTATGCCAGATTAATTAACGTTCAAGAGGAGACACCTCCATTCAAGAGAAGACACGTTCGTCCAAAGAAACCGTCATCATGGGCATAATAGGAAGTAAACAAGTTTCCTGGGCCATCCATGCATACAAACAAAAATCAAATTCTTTGTAACTTCTTTTCAAGAACTTTAAATTTAGTTGTTTTTTATGTGACAAACGAAAAGACTTGTTAAAAATGCCTGTTGAATTAACAAAGGTGTAAAATTTAAATTAATTTGATTTTTACTAGTAAAAAACACTCTTAAAAAAATTCTGAATATAAATAAGGCACTTATAATTAAATTCCTTTTCTTTTTAAAAGTAGGACCCCTTAACATACAAATCCACCTTTTTGTTTTTTTCCTACCTATCATATTTAATTTTTTAAACCCATTTTTAACTTGCAAACAAAATAATTTTGGCCAATCAGTGTACCTAAAAACTGCTATTTCGCTCCCTACAATATGGCTAATATCCATCAGCAACCGAAACCTATAAAAACTTAAGTTCAGACGAAATCCCTGGTCGAAAGGAAGTAAATGAATCATCACAGCAATAAATAGCCAACTCGTTGCACGTGCATAAATAGGTCAGGCCACACACGAGGCTGGGCGTCCAGTTCCAGACCACCACAATTGGCCAACAATTGCAATTTAGGCAGGCGAAATTGCCGTCTAATACGTTAACAAAAGCCAAATTAAAAGTTGGCAATATATTGGCGAGAATAAGGATTTTAGCAGTCCTTACACAAAAAAAAAAAAAAAAAGTCTTCAAGATGGTGTTACTTTAAAAACGCTTACAAGTCTCGGTCAGCCAGAGAGAGAGAGAGAGAAATTTTGAAACACGAAGATGTAATTCAGACCAGGGGACCCCAACCTACTCCAAACATGGGCCATTAAGGGTGTAACATGTAAGTTAAAGTTATCTTTCTTTCTCTTCTATTAATCGATAATTATAAGTGACTCCTCCTTCATTAAACTTATAATAAAATGTGCAAATTTTTCCTGGTGGTTTATATACCCCAGCACAATTCTCATAAAAAAAATGAGTAACTAAAAGATAAGTGAAAAATTGATAGTATGTAGAATGGTTAATAGCTCCAAATGCTTATATAAATGGCACTGTTATATTCTAAAGGAATTAGAAAATATATTATCGTGTTTATAATATAAAATAAAAGGCAGTAATTATTGAATAATTGTTTCATGTCTGTTTTAAAGAACCTGGTGTTTTTTTATTTTGTTTATGTTTAACACACAACGCGTTTAGAAAAATAACCCTAGTTATTCACTTAATTTTTACGGTCTTGCATTTGAAATTTTAGGTAAAAGTCAACCAATGTTTACTAACCACTATCAACGGCCAATTTACAAATTTATTCTGGATAAACAAATTTAATATTTAATGTTATGGAAATTGTGTTTTAATGTTCTCAAATAGTAAAAATTAAATCAATAAGTAAACTAACTAAAAATTTAACCAAACTAATTATAAAATACCTATAATAAATCATTTACATTTCATAATTATTCTATAATATACTATCATTTCATATTCTAAATCATTTCAAATGTTAAACCATAAATGATGATAAAATGTTAAAAATCATCCTAAACCATAAATGATATAACTAAATTATAAAAATAAATAAATAAAAATCTATTCAAAAACCCCCATAGCAACTGGTTGCCGCGACCATACAGTTTAAAACTGTAGGGACAAAAACAGGCATGAAACATTATTCTGCTTATAAAAATTATAACATATTGACAAATTGTTTATTGATTATTGCCTTTCAAGTGTCATATTTTTATCTCCAAAGATTAAATTCAGTTTGAGTGACTAGTTTATAAAGAAGTTGCATATACAAATTATATACATTTAGTTTATTTCACACATGACAACTATTTTTTTTTCTTTAAATCCCGACGTTTTAGGGAAAGTTATCTCACAAATTTCTTGTCAGTACACAACATGTCACAAACATACACATAAATTGAAGTGTGTTTAAGTAACACCATATTAGAATTATATATTTGTATTCTGAAAAAAAAAAAAAAGTTTCCACGTGGTTAAAATAACTAAAAATGATGTGCAATTTTAACCATTGCAAAGGGTACGCTTGTAATAAAGTTGGAAATTATATGTTTGCGAAAGAAAAAAATCGATAAATCTCACTCCTGATTTAGTGTTTGCAAAGAAATATTTTAAAACAGATATATTAACGATTAATATACTTTGGGAAGTGGAGACATTTTGAATAAGATGCATAAAAGTTTTGCTTAGTAATTCAGGGTTGTTTACAAAAATAAAATGCTTCCAGATAAGTTTTGAGAAAGGTATTAGTCTCATATGTTGTGTATACATATGAAAAATTTGTTTCAAAATAAGAAGAATGGTATGAAGAAAGATGGTATGCGTTTGGTTTTGTTGAGAGAAGTAAAACTTTCCTCTCAGGCATTATATGTTACAATAATGGAAAAATAACAACGTTTTTTATCGTAGTTGTAAGTTTAAAAGATGGTTCGACGCACGTTTCGAGAGAACAAGGTCTCTCCTCGTCTGGAACTAGCGTGCAGTAAACAACATTGGAGTGTTGCCAACTCGATGTGGTTAATACGTTGCCGGTAGCGGTTAGTGCTTTTTTCAGGAGTACAGAGTTGTTTTAGGCGGCCAACTTACAAAAGTGGTAAATTTTGGTCACAAAGTTAAGTAGCAGGTGTAGTTGAAGGAGAAGCAATGGGGAAGAGTTTTAACAGATTTTTCCAAGCCCCACTAAAACTTGGGGTTGATTTATGGTCGTTCACAAGTGATGCACCAAATCTATGGATTTAAAACGCTTCTAGGAAGTCAAGTTCAATGACCGAAAAAGGTTGTCAAATGACCATTGCTTCTTTAAAGTTGAATTGATGGTCATTATTCCAACAATGAACTACAATGGATGATTTTTGAAACTAAGCATTGGTGACATATCTTTGGTGTTCTTTTATACGATGTCGTAGGGCCCGCTTGGTCTGTCCCACATATGATAAATGGCATTGGCAAAACACACGATATATACCCTAGCGTGGTAGCATCGGGATGGTGTCTTTAAGGTGAGAGGGCCGAATTTTGTTATATGGTGAGAAGATAACTCGAAAGTTGGCTCTGCGAAGTATGTTTGCCACTGTCGCACTGATTTTAGGAAAGAACGGAAGGATGACTGTGCCCGAAAACTCAACTGTAGAACTACTGTTGAGAGTGGAGCGGTGAGTGAGTTTGGTGAGTTTAGAAAGCGCGTTGTCGATGATGCTAGGACTATAGCCTCTGTCCACGGCGATGGTTTTTAAAATGTTAATTTCTTCTGTAAATGCTGACTCAGTAGAGCAAATATCTAAGGCGCGAAATACAAAGGTGTAGAATGCCGCCATTTTTTGTTGAAGAGGATGGCAAGAATTTCGATGTGGGGGCAAAGAGACAGCGAAAGGCTTTCGGTATACCGATGTCTGGAATTGATGGCCAACTTTTTTTATTAAAACGTCCAGGAAGTGAAGAGAACTTTCTGACTCAATTTCAATAGAAAATTCAAGATGACCATCAATTGAGTTGATGGTGGGTAGAATCGAGTTGATTTGGTCTGGTGAACCATTCCAAATGAAGAAAATATCATCGACATAGCGGATCCAAAATTCAAACGTAATTTAAGAAAACATGTTGGTTTCAAAGTAATGATTGTAAATATCACACAGTAATAGGATAAGGGATTCCCCAGTGCCAACCCTTCGGTTTGTTGAAAATGTTGACCATTGAAGATGAAAAAGTTACAGTTTACACAAAAAGAGGTCAATGATATTAGTTCATCAATCTCAAGTTGCGCGAAATGCAATTCGGTTAAGCGGCATCGTATCATTCAAGACATTCAAGGGCGCCATCTACAGGAATATTGGTGAACATTGATTGGGTTTGGCATAGGTTCACTTAAGTTTGTAAAGTCAATCGTTACTAGATATTGCGAAATTAGGGTTTGCTAATTTTAAAAGCTTTTGTTTTTATTTCACGAAAAAATACTTTTTCAGTTTTATTTCAGTGCCATATTTCGTTGAACTTTTACGAACTATTGATTATCATTCCTTTTCGTGCCCATCTAACGATTATTTTTAGAGAAAATAGGGAATGAGTAGTTTAAACATGCTTCGGCCCTTATCGAGTACGTTTGACATATACGTTTTTTTTTCAGGATTTGAAATCCAGTCACCTTCACTAATAAGCAGAAACAGAGTCATTTAACGTTTATTTGATGCAATACTTTCATGGACGTGGTTTTTTTTCTCTCTCCTGTTTTGAATACCGAAGTTCGTTCCTGCGGTTGCATGACCACCAAAGTACAGTGACTTTCGAACTCCTTCCATTGAGTACCAGAAGACGAAAAATGTAGGAAAGATGGATTGCCCAAGAACGGATCGTGCATAATTTAAGACTTTATAGACCCAAAATTTGACTTTTCATGAACTCTTAATTTAAGACTACTTAAGCAAATAATTTAAGAATGTGCCATGACACCCGGAAATGCACTCAAATCAAAACCAAACACTTGTGTAACTAAGAAATACTGAAACTTGGATACTGAAGACAAATAGAAGTATGACGAACATGTGTAGGCCTAACCAGGACACCTTATAATTCACGATTTCCCTTTTATGACTGATATTTGCACTGTGCAATTCTTATGAAGAACAATAGATACTGTCAAACTCCCAAAATCAAGACTGCTGACAACTTCGTTGAAGGAAAATGTATCATAAAAAATGACCGAAGACATTGCATAATTCATAATTTTCCCCCTGTCATGATTGATACACATCACGTGAAGTAACTTCTTTAGTGAACAACATATATTGATAAGCCCTAAAACTAAGACTGCTTGTTCTTAGCATAATGAAAATAAGGTAGTTGGGCAAACCTGCATTGTCAGTCACCTACTGAATTATTGGTACTGTTACGGAACATGTCTCCCAGAGACTTTTTAATGCTTTTTGTGAAGGGATATCGAAAAACGTTCTGTGCAAGCAAGACTTGGACATCACTATCAAACATCAATTGAGGAGCACTGTGCAATAAGGGCATAAGCGAAATAATCCTGTTTCGAGTAAATTAAAATTCAAGTTTATTATTAGCATTAGGATCATACTCTCATCCCATTGCATATTCGCCATTTCTCATTTTTGCCGACGATTGCCTGCTCAGTTTATGCATATATCGTAAAATATAATACACACAGCACACATTGAGCAAATAAAATTTAAAATGGCATAAGTGACTGAACACCCTTATTGCACAGCACTCCTCGATGATTATTTTGGAGCTAGAATTTGTAAACAATACAAGTGGGAGTGACCTCTCCATTTGTTCACCTAATATCATGCCAAATTTTTCTTTTGATGTTTTGGATAACCCTTTCGGTAGTGATCACTTCCCAATCATCTTAATCGATAATCGGAACTCTCCATGTACCACCACTAGACTTCCAAGATCAAAAAT
>QLNU02014435.1:61851-98010 GCA_006491805.2 Dysdera silvatica | reverse complement strand
TTTATTTAATCAATATTTTGACGCTAGTACAGATACCGCCCCATTTCGTTTTTAGTGGGAAGTGTTTCCAGCCCGCATGGCAACTTTGTCCTGCCTTGCTGATTTGATGGTGGCTGAATCATTAAAGCTAGGCATGGAATGTTAAAATATGCAGGGGTAGATAGAGAACATTACAATTATAACTCAAATTTAGAAATTCTAATAAACAATGAGGTTAAGTGCCAAACAGGATATTATTGTTTAAATTAATTTGATGCTTATTTATTGCAGTTCAGCAACTTTATTTGATTAAAAAAAAAGTGTTCTCTGTGTCTAAGTTTGTGAAAACAATATATCTGGAAATTTTTTGTTACTGGTCTGGAAAACCTGGAAAAGTCAGGGAAGTTTGAAACAAAATTTGAGTAGATACCTTGTTTTAATGTTTGATGGAGTTTTATGAAATTATAATATATTTCAGTGAAATTTGTCTATAATGATATTCTAGGGACCGGGAAAGAATATTGTTATAAGCAGTTTATTGTTATAAACAGGTTGAACCTAATATATTATACAGTGCCGAGACAGTGGAAAATATCGTCATATGCAGCATCGTTGAATATAGATTTCACTGTATATTCAAACAGAATTTTAGTTATTCTTTTCAATTGTGAACAAAGCATCCATTTAATGAATTCCATCTTAATTTTTTTTCAGAAGAATTTTTAAAGTGCTGGGAAATTGAAGTAAATTTGTAACAAAGCATTCTGAAGTCTTTTTGCCCCCTTCCCTTCAAAGGTTTGTCTGATATTTTGTTCATTATGTAAATACACTTAAAGGTAAATGGGGAAGAGTGCATTTTAAAGACTTGTTGCCAAGCCGGTCGCCAAAGCTCCTCGTACGCTCTAAAAATGAAGTGAAAGAAATTTCTGGGCAGGGGATCTACGTGCAAGCTTATCATAGCGTTATCACAGCAGCATTGTTTTTTAACATTGCCAGAAGGATCATTGGTCCTTGGCGGCCATAGGCGTAGCCAGGGGGTGGTTTTGTGGGTTGTCCGTAAACCCCCTCATTGAGCCTATAACCCCCCCTTATGAACTTTCTGCCTACGTCTACGTTGGCAGCCATGATAAATTGTTTACGAGAAGCTATTAGCGAGGCAGTATTTTCGTGGTTCAGGCCTTTCGTTTATGTTTGCATTAGTGGTTAAAGCCACTTTCCAAAAATTTCTGACGTGGAAACACGGAAGTAAATCCTTTTCCAAACACTTGTAAATTTGCAAATTTTAATTCATCATGGCATCCAGTATTTACCTTTCAGTAGTTAAAAATGCTCCCTCTAGTGATCCATTTATAATGATTCCGTTAATTAAATATAAATTGTACATACCTGAGTCAACAAAGGGTAAGTAGGAGAGACCCCCATACCCACCGCTTCAGGCTGCACCCTCGTTGCCCATTTGGATAGTCTTCTAAGTACCTGAAAACTCAGAATATTGAATCAGATTTTTCCTGGAAATTCCTTTCAAATATTCCTAAAAATTCCCGAAACGTATGATACCGTAATGTAGGTAAGCTTTAAAAATATAGCTTTCCATCATGGCAAAACCCTAGAAGGAAGTTGGTGCGATTGGCAACAGAGGCAAGCCTTTAATCTGCACTCATGCTGGTAAATGGATAATAGGCCAAAAACAGTGCTGAATTTACGTATAGGACCAGCGATTTTTGGGATCCCGTCAGAGACCTCGATGGTGCTTGATATTATTTAAGCCATAAGCGTACGCAGAAAGTTAATAAGGGGGGTTACAGAGCTACAATTCCATATATTCATATTTTATACATGCAAATTTCGCCGCAGTGGAGGGGATTACAACCCCCAGCAACACCTTCCTGCGTGTGTCAGTAATTTAAGCTTGAGAGTGATTTTAATCTTGTATATTTACAAATTTCTGCATTTCATTATTGATAAGCCTGAATATTATAGATAATGGACTTTAAAGAGAAACATGTGATTTGTGGACTGAATATCGCAGCGGGTCCATTCTCTCTCTTTCCTGCCTAGGGCCTACAAAATCCTTAATCTGGCACTGGCCAAAGATTTTGTTGTATTAGTTTATTAAATTCATGCACATTCTTTGTATTTCTAAATATAATGTGACCTGTTTATATCCAAATGCTAAAAGTCTATGAAAACACCCACAATATCCATAATTAATATTTGTATACCAACTGAAAACTAGCATCACCATTCTGTCTCGAAAGTAGATCATCTTATCCTTAGAATCCTAAAAAACCTGTTAATGAGGTTTAACTATGTTAATGTATTGTTTCTTGGGAAGCTACAGGTTTGTTTACATTTGAATAGTGAACAGGGTAATAGCTTACAATGACAAAGATAGCTATTAGCCTAATGTCAACCCTTAGCATAGTATTAGGTGTAGTACTAGTCCTAGTATTTGAGATAGGATAGTGGATTTAAAGGTAGGCTATTTATTAGGCCATTAGCTTGTTTCCATCACCATTTTTTTCACTGTGATGTAGCAAGGGGTGGTTTTGGGGGTTGTAACCCCCCATCGCAATGAAATTTTGTATATTTAACATAGGAATATATGAGTTGTAGCTCTGTAACCCCTCCCATTAAGCCTATAACCCTCCCCTTATGAACTTTCTGCCTACGCCATTGGTTACACACTCCGTTGCTGACTAACCCAATCTAAGTAAGAAGCAGGCATACTTTTGGATTAGTAGTGGTCGAGATGCATTGCCTTTCTTTCCATATGCTTTGAATTGTTTTGCTTATGAGATGATAGTACCATTTTATATTAATATATAAATGCCTCCTATCCTGGTGTAGGATAGTGTAGTGAATATGCTAGCTTCTAAGTCTGTTAACTATCCAGTTACTATCCCAGTGTAAATAAGTGTTAAAGCATGTAGGATAGTGTATATAAATCGAACACTACGCAGATTAAATCAAACAACAATGTCAATCAATCAACGTTTATTGGCGTAGTGATACCAACGCCGATGGTATGGCGTGATTAGATGGTGAAACGTTCGAAAGAAAATAAATATTTCTGCCTTCGGTGGGACCTGAACCCACGACCTTCCACTTGCCGGGCGGAGGCTCTACCCACTGAGCTACGAAGGACAATATATAATCTCTTTACGAACGTATATATATTGTTGCCAGTTATTTCGCAGAATGGTGTAGTACATAGACTACTATTTAAACCAAATTGCAAAGAGACTGGTATTAAATTGATCGAAATGCACGTTGCAGCATATGTATTTATATAAATCGAACACTACGCAGATTAAATCAAACAACAATATTAATCACTATGCCAATAAACGTTGATTAATATTGTTGTTTAATGTAGGATAGTGTTATAAGGTTAAATACTGCACTATTATTATTTTTTTTATGTTTAAACTGGGCTCATTTTTATTCTGTCAGAGCTAATGGATTCTAATTTTAAATTTGCTAACCAAGGTAAATCATTCCCATAGGCGTACGTAGAAAGTTCGTAAGGTGAGGGTTATAGGCTCAATGGGGATTACAGAGCTACAACTCGCATATTCCTATGTTAAATATACAAAATTTCACTGCAGTGTGTGTGTGTGTGTGGGGTTACAATCCCTATCAACACCCCCCCTGCTTACTCCAATCATTCCACAGATGCTATCTTCTATAATAGGATTGGCAAACTTTAGGCCTAAGGATGTGTTCCAAAATTGGCTAAATCTTTTAAAAACGAATACTTTTACATGACCAGCATCATGTCACTGCATGCCATGGTTTGTGGAAAGTTCTTGCATTGTTGTTTTGAAATTTGACATTTATTTTGAACATTCTGAATTCTACCTCTATGAGTTTTGACAACCCGTTTTATAACATTAAGCACAAATGTCATCTCGGTAAAATAAACTTAGCTATTGAAGTCCTTTTTGAAAGCTTAAAAGAAATCTTGGTACTTTTCAGTTAGTACGACGCCACTTACGATATTTTTCATGGTCGCTGTACTTGATTGTAAATTTACGATGTTTTTGTCATCTAAAAAATCCTAAGTTCTTGATCCATGTTTAAAGGGTTATTAAACAACCACTGATTCAATCCTTCCACTAATGCAGGCATGAACTGCAAACTATCCAAACGGACATGAAGCTTGAAGTGTCAAATGGGCAGTGGGGTTTCCTCCAATAACCCTTCCACTAATTCAGGCATGTACTGATCATTTCATAAATACTCTTATTGTATTATTTAATTGTAGCAAATGGATTACTCGAGGGAACAAGGTGCCATTTATGATTTTTTTTTTTTGTAGTCGGCTGATGAAAACATTGTAAGTTTACGATCCTTGCTTACTTACGCGAAACTTCATAACATTCGCCATGTTGTTTGTTGACATTTTGTAGGACAAATGCTGTTTTACACCTGAACCTTGTTTTCTTGTTTTAGATAATTCCAGATGGATTACTATTTGTCAATTTTCAAGTGATGAGCAGTCTTCAATTTTGTTTTTGCAGAAAAAAGGAATTCTCCATTCTGAGAGACTTCGTTCGCATAACCACCCAATGAAATGGTGTTTCCCGGCTTTGGAAGCTTTGTCGTGGCACTGCCATAACAAGTTTTTGGAAATATATAATAAAAAAAACAAAAAAATATTGTAACTTTTTTTTCCAACAATAATCCAGGAAACGTTGTTCACTAATGTAAACTAATAACTTAATTGTCAGCAAAATTATCTTAAAAATTCGACTATGAAAGAAATCGTAAATGGCATTATGCTAACGGAAAAGTACTGAAATCTTATCATAGAAACAATTGCATCGCAGAGACTTTGTATTCTTGTACATTGTATTTTATTATTAAAAGTATTGATTACATATAGTCATTCAGAGTAATTTTGAGTCACATTTTCTCTGTTTTCATTTGTCCCGCATATGTTCCAATGATATTTTCATAGCTAACGTCATAAAATGGAAGAACAAGCCCCAAATAATAGCTTAATTTATATAAAATAGCAGATAAATGATAAAAAAAGGAATTACCAGCATAGTGTAAAGCTGTCCTCATTTGGTGTAACTTTGAGCTGCTATCAGAATTTCTATATATTAAATACTTTGTGTTATTCAAGTCAGTCAGGATAACTTTGAACTAATAAAATTAGGTTTCTAGATGTTTGAAAACTCTTAACTTACAATACCATTTTAAAGCAATTCCAGTTCAAGCATCTGCATATTAACTTTTTTTTTATTTTCCTTTATTTATTTACACATATATGCTACACTATAATTCTACAAACAAAGCAAATACACATATAATTAACAAGTTTACATGTATGGGTTCCCAGTAAACCCAGTATCCAAGTATAACCCAAGACAACATTAAAACAAAGCCTGTAAATAATACTTTTGAAAAATAGCTGAATGTTATGTCGTCAGATTATTCTCTAAAATACAAAGCAGAATATTACCATCACAATCTTGCTAGCAGATTGCAGCAGTGAACTATATGTAGCTCTTTAAAACCAGGAGTTGACACAAAGTTACCTTGATTGACTATATTTTATATTATAGTATAAAATTACAGTGTTATAATACTGAAATATATATATATTACTTTAAAATATTTGAATTTTGATAGACCTAACATATTCACTAACATGACATTGTAACACATTCGCTTAACATGCCATTAATCTAGCCCCATACATCATGAGGGTCTACGACTATGCACTGGGGCCTTTTGGACTTCCCCAGTTACTAGTTTATATGTTGAAACCTTAGAACCTCCACTAAGTTTACGTCGCCAGCGATTGTCTCTCAACTATTACCTTAAAATTCTATCACTAAAAGATCATCCTGTATCGCCATCACTTCATCAACCTTGTTTCATTTCACCTTTTAATGCTTGTCCTTCAAGTATCCCAACCTATGGCATGAGGATGGAAAATGCTGCAAACTAATTGAGCATTATAAAAGCCATGGTTGCGGAATCTATGCCAAACATCATTCCTCCATGGTTTGATATTGGCACAGACATCTGTTTGAATCTATCCAAAAGACAATACCCCAGACATTGCCTATCGGCAGGCATCCGCTGATCTGTCTAGTATGTACAAAGGCTACTATTTCATGTACACAGATGGATCAAAAGAAGATGACTATGTCAGTGCAGCATTTGTCTGTGGAAATGTCGTAGAGAGTCAACAACTGCCCAATTCTGCTCCATTTTCACTGCAGAAATCCATGCCATAGGATTAGCTTTACAATACATCTTGGATAATGCCGTATCTCCAACTGTCATCTGTACAGATTCACTCAGCGTTCTGCAAAGCCTGACTTCATTCAACGTCTCGCATCACACTGGAATCCACAGAGTTTACAAACATCTCGTGGATATAAAAAACGCACAGTATATTGCGAAATTCTGTTGGGTTCCAGGCCATGTTGGTATCGCCACCAATAAACAGGCTGACATTGCTGCGAAGACAGCAATTCTTTAATCTAAGTGTACGAACATTCCATTTGGAGATTTTAACACTCATGTCTTATCCCATCTGTACAAAAAATGGCAGTTGGAATGGGACAAGCAATTTTTTAATAAGCTTCACCGCATTAAACCTCGTATTGAGGTGTGGCAGTCTAGCTATAGTAGTGACTGTCATAAAGAGGTTACTCTGGCTAGACTTCGCATCGGGCACACAGGCTTCTCTCATCATCTTTTAAAGGGAGAAGGCGCCCCGATGTGTGCCACATGTGGTGAAGCATTAAATGTTTCACATATTTTATGTATTTGCCATGATTTTAACCATCATTGTTCACCAATTTTTAACCAAAATAATTTTACCCTTTGTGACATTTTATGCGATTCTTTTAATCATGAACTAATTTTTAATTTTTTTTATCTAATATTGGTTATTCCCATCTCATATGATTTTTATATCGTTATGTTTGTTAATTTTAATACATTGCATTCTATATATTTTTAATATTTTAGCTTTGATTTATTCTACTTTTACAACGTATGTACAGTCTCACCTTGATTGGCACAGAATGACCATTGCTGTCCTTGCACTATAAAACTACAACCAACGAACCAACCAACCCACCCGTCCACATGACCTTTGCTGCCCTTGTGACATAGAAATACAAAGAAAATTGATGTATGAAGTTTACCTCAGGAAATCAACCTTTGGTTAAATTTTAGAATATAGTACTGGTTTCTTGCCAACTTAGCGACTAAGAAAATAGTTGGCAATCGGTTTTTTATGACACATGTTAAGGTCTATGTTTCATGCACTGGTCAGGTTTTCAGTGATTCATCATTATACTGATTCAGGAGAACTCGAAGACTATCCAACTGGGCAATGAGAGAAAAGTGAGGAGAATCTGTCTCCCACCCTTTACTGATTCAGGAAAATTACAGTGTCAGAAGAAATTTTAGAGAATTACTAATCTAACATCATTAACTGACACTGAGCCGAATGGATCAAAAAAAATTGTGTAATGTTTGCTTCTGCAGTGTATACTTGAGTGTGCATGGTAAATTGGTTGTATGAAGTAAGGAAACTTTTGTCTGTACAGGGTAAAAGGGAGGGGAAATTGGGTATCTGCTCCCCTAAGACCCCGTTTTCTTTCGCCAACAGTAAAGCTTGGCGAAGCTATGTTCGCCAAAGTGTGGGTTGGTGAGTGAGAAATTGCAACCGTAAAATACTTTTAACCAATAGAGATAGTTAGGTGGAGAGGTGATATAAAGAAGTTAAGAAAGAATAGAAAGAGGCGGAGCTAAAATAAAAAGAGGCAGAGTTAAACTAGAAGGGGGAGAAAGCGGGGAGGAGTTATATCTTTACAAACACACTGGACTTCCGATTTCTTTTGAAAATATAATAATATTTAAAATTTAGTTCTTTTTCAACATACAGACATGTTCAAAGAACTAATGTATATTCTATAAAGTTGAAGTTCTATAAAACTGAATCTATATATTCTGCAAATCTAAAGTTCTGTAAAACTGAATCTATATATACTATATATCTGTATATTTTATGTGCGACATTTAAGACAATAACTGCTTTGAAAATAGTTCACACTTATCGTCATAATCGATTTATTATTATTTCTATGCATTTATTGCAATTTTCTCAACTGAGGCCTAAAAATATTAATGAACGTTAAAATGTACCAAAAAATATATAACGAATCATACAAATTCTATCTAGTGATGTCATAGCCGCATTGGCGTACGCAAGGGGGTGTTGATGGGGGTTGTAACCCCCCATTGCAATGAAATTTTGTATATTTAACATAGGAATATGTGAGTTGTAGCTCTGTAATCCTCCTATTGAGCATATAACCCCTTCCCTTACGAACTTTCTGCATACGCCTATGCATAGGCGTATGCAGAAAGTTCGTAATGGCGGGGTGGTTACAGAACTACAACTCAAATATTCATGTGTATACGTACAAAATTTCATTGCACTGGGAGGTTACGACCCCCATTAACTCCTCTCTTGTGCATAGGCATAGAGTTATATGCCCTCCCCCCAAATAATTTGAAATAAATTGCGATTTTACATATACTGTAATGTATAAACGTACATAAAATGTGCTTGTCCCCAAGCCAGGGGCCCGATCCCAGTTGCTCCTTCGAGCTATTTATATACATAAAACAAATTTTTCAACGTTAATAAATTTTCATGCATTGCAAATTATTGTGTGGATGCATGTAATTATGACGAACAGTTGATTGTGCAAAATTTTTAGACGTTATTGTCTTTATGCGCAAAAATGTAAAGAAATGCAAATATAAAAACAGCAGAATACATATTCATTGTGGTAGTGATATATGTACAAATCATGATTTTTTATTCGAGGTGTATGGGGGGGGGGAGGGATAGTGCACATTTAGAAATGGTCCACTTTTGAAGTTACGCTACGGCACTGATTATGTATGTATTAGTGCCGGAGTGACTCTAGACATTATACCACTCGGGACGAACATGTGTTTTGCCGCCCTGAAATGATTTTATTTTTTATAATAATCCCATTTTTGCATCCCTAAAAGTCTGCCGCTCAGACAGAATGCCCAGTTTGTCTACCCTTGGCGCCGGCCCAGTATTAATGTTCCAGTAGTTGTTAGCTAAATGTTGCTAACTGTATCATGCAAATCGTACTATGGTTAGGACATCAATTTAAGCCATCGATAACGTTATAGATGATTTGGGGCAGTTTTTGTACGTAAAAATATACAATGAACATAGTTACTAACAGTATGGTTTGCCGAAGAATATCGCAATTTTAGGTAGAAATATATTTATTAAATATCCAAGTGTATCACCAAAGCGAATTACTGTGTCCAAGCCAAATATCCATATATTATAAACCACTGCCAGTAATTGGTAGAGTTCAATATCATCAGTATTTAGATATTTCCCATTGTTTTATTTTAATTCTCCTACCACCCTTTATTTAAAAGGGTTCAAAGAACTTTCAAACATAGGATTCAATACATTCTGCCTTGAGTCTTGCAAATTCTTAAGCCGCCACCATGTATACTTATTTGAAAATGTATGCTTAAACTTACGTAATTAATTTTTTCTGTGCAAACATTTAATGCAATAGGTTTAGATTAGCTGAACTTCTCAACCAGCTTCATCAAAGCTGAAGTTATAAAAGTAAGTGCATTAAATAATAATGAATAATGCAATTCAGGAAAAAAAACAAGCTCTAAAATGCCAATTCAGAACGGAAAACCATGTTGGTATAGAAGGTAACAGGCATTCGTCTTCTGTGCAGATTAATTATGGTTTGGCTCCAATGCTACTATAGAGCGTAAAAGCAGGCTTTTCTGCGCACCGATTTGCAGTCAGGATTTGAACTTTCGTTATCGTTCTGAAGTTGGTAGTGCAGTGGCTACTAAAATAACTGTTAAGTATTTACAATGCAATGATAAAGCAAGGTCATACTGCATAAAATCTATGAGTTTTCATGAGATCGAATTTCTAAGGACTAGGGAACAAATTTCCAGATTATCTTGAACAGTTAAACAGTCTGTAAGTTTTTGGGGGGGGGGACACACCGCAGGATGTCGAACTCGGGTTGACGGCAGGCTAGGCGAAGACACTACCACTGTACAACCGCAGGGGCTTGAAACAATCAAACTTCTTTAATTACATTATTTTCTGTTATTTTAGATAAATATTGTTACAAGGCATATTGTGATTAAACTCCAGGAAGTTTTAAGTTTATAGTTCAAGTGATTTTCATATGCAGTCAAACGCTGCTATAGCGAACCCGACTTATAAAGAACCCCCGTATATTACGAACGAATTTTTTTAGTCCCGTCCAATTTCATATAATTACCTATAATGTTATCTGATATAGAGAATCAAAAGTTCGGTCCCCTGAGGCTCACTATAGCGGGGTTTGACTGTATATATTATATATAGAGACAGACAGAGACGTGCTACACACATGTGGCGGTCAGTGCCATGGTTAAAGTTTGGAAGTAGGTTTACAGTAAATACTGATAATGTATAAAATTAAGCTCATGGAACACATTGTTGGGTGACTTTATTTACCGATGTTACATAATCTTCTAGTAATTTGTTTCTTAATCTTTTTTTAAAATTTGATGTTAATATATTTATTTCGATTGGTATGTCATTGAACATTTTAACCCCTTTATAATTAATACTGTTTCTTCCTATTTCTGGAACTATTTTGGGCAAATTAAAGTCATATCTTCTATTCCTCACTGTTGTGTCATTATTATTTCAATACGTTTGTTTTCCTTCATGCTCACAAAAATTTCATTCCGTACACAGTACCTGTGGATTTTCTCTATTAGTAAAATTCTATGTTTTGGTTCAAATGTTTTCCAATGTAACTGGTTATTTATAATTATTAATTTTATTGCCTTTTTTGTATGTTATTTAGTAGTTGCATATTCAGTGCTCCTAAATTATCCATATACTGTTACAATAAATCATATGTCAATGTATCATTGCATAATATAATTCAATTTATGTTCTCTTTAGTAAACTATCTTGAAATCACCTTCATATTCCAACGCTGTTACTCGTTTTTTATTTATTTTATTCATATGTATGTTTCAATTTAATTTATTAGTTAGTGTTGTTCCTACATACATTGATACATTACATATGTACTTTACTTATACAGTAAACTATTTCAATAACGTCGTTCTAATTTAAGAACTATTTCTGTTTAATGGTGGAAATATTTCGGTCTCTACAAATTTTGCTTGTTTGGAGTTTAACGGCCGGACAGCAAGGGTCATGATAAGCAGGGCCCCAGAGCTTTTCTGAGGATTCCAAACCTCTAAAGGCCCAGAAAATAAACCCCCGGACTACAGTTAACAGTTAGTTTATAAGTGTTCTTTTTGTCACTTTTGGGAGTTGAGTTCATGATAACGGTGTGCAAACGATGGCGTTACCATTACCTCTGCATTACTGCAAGGCAGTCTCTGCAAATGCTTCATAGAATTATACACAATTGGACTTTTTTTTAAAATACAATGATTTTCTACATCTCTTGAAGTTGCTATTGAGAGATAATACTGTATATCATCATCATCATCATATTCAACCATTATCTATCCACTGCTGGATGAAGGTCTCTCCAAATGCTTTCCACACAAGTCTATCCTGAGCAATTCGCTTCCACGTCACCCCAACCTGTTTTCTTATTTCATCCACCCATCTAGTTTGAGGACGTTTTCTAGGTCTTCGGTGGTCTCTTGGAATCCAGTTCAGAATTTCTGTTGTCCATCGTTGATCAGTTCTTCTTGCAATATAATAAAATACAGGAAAAAAATTGAAAATAAAGAATTTGTAATGGGATTATATTTTGATCTGAGTAAGGCCTTTGATGTCTTAGATAGAGGGATACTCCTCAATAAACTAGAAGAATATATTATCCGTGGAAATATATACCTCTAGAGGCCTCTTATTTATTTTATACCTAAACGATATAGTAGAGTTAGATAGTGACATAAATCTATTGGCTGATGATATTGGATTGATTTTTGGAGAACAAAAAACAGTATTTATATGAAACGGCAAGAAACAAATTACTAAATTTGGGAAAATGGTTTAAGGAAAATGGTCTAATTTTAAATACTGACAAAAATAAATATACTTCATAATATAAACAAAAAAAATCGATATTGAGGAAACATTGAAATTAGAGAATAAAATTATAGGTAGAACAAATGAAATAAAATTTCTAGGAATTGAAATAAAAGGACTATCCCCCGTTCGGATTTTATCATGGAAAATGAAAAGTACCGGACACTTGGCTGAAAATAGGAATCTGAAACAAATGACCTTTCCTTGAAAATTTTCTAGATCCGCCCTTGATAATGAGTAATAGTAATAATAAGTAGTAGTAATGAGAATAACAATAAGTAATAAGTTTTATATTAATAAGCGTCAGAAATCACATGCCTTGACATGTGACATTAGAAACATCATTAATCGTAAAATATTAAAATAAAATAGATATTTCATACTTTGCCTAAAAACGTCTGGTCATCCTATACAATGTCTGCATTTTAGACTTTGCCGATAACATATACATATGCTACTAAGATACTAAGAGATTAAACACACTTTTCAAATCTTCATCATGCAAATGTGTTTCAAAGCCTTTGCTGTTTATAATGGGCAAATTACACATATCAATTATCTTTTCTGCATATTTTATATTAATACGTACATGTAAACCACGTGCATACATCGCAATTCTTCTTTTATAAATTTCCAACGAAGCACGTTACCAGATATTTCGAAACCTAATGTTACGTCTACTGCTAATTCAAACGTAACTAGTCCAAATATAACATAATATTTTTGCGTGAATTTTCATATAAACACACAATCCTTGTATATATTTAATACATAATTAGTTTTGAATTGTAAAAAAGGAAATAACTAGTTTATACTTATCTAGAGATATCCATATTATATAAAATATCAGAAAGTCTGCTTGTTATACAAGACAGTTAATCCTGCCTATGCAGTTAAGAAAGGTCACCCCCAAGAAGTTTAGTCCACCCACGAGGTGTGGTACGGTCACCCCCTAAGAAGTTTAGTCCGCCCCAAAAGTTTGGTAAGGTTACAAGCTTGGCAAGTTTATTACTAGTTTGGCGACGGTTAGAGAGGGGAGCAGATGCCCAACCATGGCCAAATTGGCTACAAGTGGCAACCCTGTTAGTTATCAACGAGAGTTGCCAAAAATGAGGGAAACTCTCCAAATCACTTTATTGGCAGTGGTGCCATGTTCTAATATTTTATCTAACTTTTTTGTGCCCTAGAGCATCCATATTTTGTTTGTTTACAGGCGCATCAAGACTTTAGTAATTTATTTATAGAAGTTATTTGGATATACAAGTATTTTCTTACATGCATATGAAATGTGCATCTTGTTTTAGTTTCTCCATGCTTGCATAATTTTTTTTTTCATTATTATTTCTGCCTTTCTTGTTATCTACCATATATGCTTCATTGACAGTTGGCAGATCTAGTATTGGGTTCATCAACTCTTAGTTTACTATATCAAGTTAGAATCCATACAATAATAATCTCCTTATTCCTGTCCTTGTTAGTCTAGTAGTCAAGGCACTCCGGACTCAATGGAGGGACCCTAGTTCTACTGTAAGGCAGAGACGGCATCTCCTTTTCTCCTATTCCTAAAAACTGCTGTAGCTTGAGCTTATATGTGGGTGTCAAAAATTATTGTATAATAAATTCCCCACGAAAAACTCACAAAAAACTCGCCCCGGAGGCTTTGTGTGTTGACCATTATTTGGCAATTGTGTTATCCCTGAGAAGGGTAATAATATCTTAACATCTTTATATACGGAGAAAGAGAGCGTTGTTTCCTGTCCTCATTCGTCTAGCGATCAAGGCACTCCGGGGTCAATGGAGGGATCCTAGTCAAAGGGTAATAGTACTTACAATAATAACCTATTTTTCAACAACTGGTCATTAACCAGGCTCGTTTTCAGTTTGTATTACTTTTGTTAAATCTTCAAGGCAGTGACTGGTTCAAAATGCAAGAAACTACTTGGGATTCAGAAGTAAATGTAATATAGAAAGCATTTTCTGAAATGCAATTCCATGTCAAAAAGTAGTAATTTTTAATATATGCAGGAAGTGAATGTGGAACATTTTAAGCCTGATTCTTTTTAATAACTTTTGTTAAAAAAGTGAAATAGTAAAAAATGTCTTTCTAGATCCCAAAACATAAAAGCAGTTAAAAGTGAATAAACAGTTTTCTTTTATGTCTTTCATTATGTATATCTACAAATTTTCTTTGCTATTTGATATAGGGTTCCATGCATCAACAGATTTAAAAAGTTTGTGGATTTTCATACCAACCACCTTTGGTTCAGTCTTATTAATTATTCATGTGGTATGTTCAAACATTTTTGTTTAATAATTTATTTCAAAATTATGTATTTGGACCTATAACCTATCATTTGATAATGTAGCATTTTAATTAAATCTTTATATGCATGATCTTTCGTTTATGCTATACAGTATACATGAGTATAAATTTTTATATTGCATTTAATAATGCTTTTTATTGTGTTGAGGTTCCTTAGTGTGCAGAGAGGCTTTTGCATCAGTGGTTTTGAGAGGCATACTAGCAGTAGTTTAATTACTAGCATGGTTTCTCAAGTTGCATAGATCGAAGTGAAAGTTCTAGACTAATAGGAACACTTTAATCTTCCAGGTTGAAGATTGTAAATAAGGTTGGTTCCCCTACAATGGAAAAGCTTTTGCTTATAAGTCTCGAAGAAAATAATAACTGCACTATTAAACAATATTGACCCTGCAGTGGTACAGTAGTAATGCACTTCCTTAGTGTGCCATCAACTGGGTTTGACTCCTAACGGTGCCCCCCCCTCCCTGAAATAAACTGCTTTCTGACTAACTGCTCACTGTAGTCCAGGAGTTGGACCTTTGGTCCTTAAGAGGTTCATGTTTCTTGGAAAACTGTAGGTCTTAGTGCAGCATGATCTTTGTTGTTCTTGTGCCACAAAATGTAAACATTAAAATGATATAAACATTCGAATTGACAAAATGGAATTGACATAATTGACAAAATGGAAAAGTTTGTTTCAAACCGATTGGATATAAAATTAAGGAAACAAGATAAATGCTGTCATAATATCATATGAAGAAGGCACTATAAGGTAATAAAGGAATTGACAACTCTTACATGTTAATACTTAGGGATAATGTAATTTGGGGGTGCATCTGGCCCTTCATTCTCAATTAAATTATCTTATAGAAAACAATCACATTCCAGCAATGAGGAAAAAAATGATAAAATATTACCAGCTTAACAATATTAAAACTGTATGTATAGTCTCACCTTGCTTGGTGCAGAATGACCCTTGCTATCTTTGCACCATAAAAATACAACCAACCTTAATAATATTGTAGAAAATCTTATTAAAGATGACAGGCTTTAATTGGTTGCTCAGTCCCAGTAAAACATGACAATTTGTCGATCACATAATCTGATAGGGGATAGGATTTCCTCTAGTCCTGATATAAGCTAAACAATGGGCAGGTATACTACATACAATGAGCCCTGCAGTTTTATAGTGGTAATATGTTTAGTTACCATGTGAATAATCTGGGTTTGTGTGATTTCAGCAGGTATAATGTTCGCTATTTTTTTTTTTCTATAGATTCACATTTCAGGAATTGATTTTCCCAGTTAGGTTAGAGTTCTTTGGAAAATGTAGGTCCTGATACAGCACAATAGCTGTCCTTGTGCTATAAAACACAAAGAAATCAATGAAAAACTCCTAGGGATTTCCATTTCTTTATTATGGCATGTCTTAGCATCTAGGTTTCCTAAATGGGTGTTCAATGCCTTGATATGTGGAATATTTCACGAATAGTCCATTGCAGGAGTTTTCGGACTGTACATCACTGTTTTTGATAAGGAGTGTTGTAGAGGTTTACCAAGATTTTGTTGGATTTATAAAATGGATATGGTTTTAATTTAATATCTTCATAATTTCAGTCTATTTGTTTCAACACCCATTTTATTTTTACAAGTTTACATATGAAGACAAACAAGACCATGCATAAGAAAGGGGTTAGGAGTTAACCCTTTCCATTTGAACAATAGTATTAGCTGCAAAATGAAATTACTTATGAAACAAAATTTCGTTTTCATCAAAACTCCTCCCTTTCTTTTTATCGAACACCTCTTGTTTTCTGAAATCCTGTGCACAGACCTGAAGATAACCATTTTTATATCCTTGGGAAGAAAACAATTTTTTTATTATAAAATTTATTTTTCACCCAAAAGCCATAGAAATCTAATTATTTGAGATTAAAGGAGCCATATATGGACACAAAAACTTTGAATATGGCTGGTTTATAAAATTTAGATCAAATCCTTCTAGTTAAGGTATATATGTGATTTTGTCTTATACAAAATATTCTTCCATCAGGACTACTTGACAGATACAGACATTATCTTTAACTAGCAGAAATTCTAGTCCCATTGCACCAATAAACAGTTACATACATATACACTCACAAGGGAACCTCGCAAAATGTCAGAGCTCAATTTTTCTGAATTTCGGTTTATAGACCAATATGACAGAGTAGATGAAAGATCCAAAATCCAATTTGGCCCAATCGACCTGGGGGGTCGAACTACGGCCCACTGAAAATAGAACTTACCATACGAGGACGCTTCGCGGAATGACAGGGGAAAACAGTGTTTTGGCGTGCTGGGTAAGCATTAAACGCCAAACATTATCGTAGGAAAAAAATAATACATATGAATAAAATATAGCATATATTTATAATAGCCATTTTAGTTCTACTTGAAATAATTATACATTGTGTATACTGGTGTAAAAGTAAAAAATATTTGAAGTTTTTACCTTACTTTTGCATAACTGACAAATTTTGAGATCATTTTTGGCGAAGAACTCGAAAAAGCTGCCTGGTACGTAAATCAGTCTTGAATAAATAAGACGCGATCCTTCAATTTTCAAATCAGTAGCAATCATCACTTGCCTGTAACTTCATTATTTTTGACATTTTTAATTTTTTTGTTGGAAAGCGTGGAATTTCAAGCCTTATTTGTCACCATGTCTTCCTTTTCCACCATATCAACATACTTGTTTCGCGTTGTTTGTGAAAAATACGGGAAGCCAACTGATTTTGTATCAGATTATGAGATATTGCGAAAGATATATTTTCATTTACTGAAATTTTTATAAGCGGGTTAACATACAAAATGAATGATGAGAATATACTTGATATTTCTTTAAATGAAATGAAGTATGATGCAATACAGGGTAATGAAATGAATGATGAGGAATGGGATGAACAAACTAATTTGCCGTCACGCGTAACTTACACATTAGAAGACATGAAAAGAATTTCCATGGAGTGGGTCAGGAAAACTACGTTCCTTGAAAAGCATACAGCATCGCTTTAAAGACAACACACTTTCACGTCGACAAATTTATCGCTTTCGGGATTATGTTGCTTCCCAGGGTACAAGATGTGAAAAACTGTTACGGATGAAAGACGAAGTATTTGAGAAGTTTAAAAATGCCGGGAATATGCTTTATTAACAGTTCACGATTCCGATTTAAAGTTATGGTTTCTGAGCATTGCAATGAGAGAAAATCTCACAAACTTTAGCGCAAGTGATGCTTTTCTATTAAAATTTTAATAAAAGAGCGTGGCATAACAAGTAGAAGAGTCATCAAGTTCGTTACGCATGAACATACTATGCACACAACGGCTTTGGAAGATAGAGCTATAGAATTCGTCAACATAGTTACAGATGCAATGAGCAACTATTCTTTTGATGAGGTTTTAGACATCGACCACGGAGGATTCACTAAAGAACGGGCATCTACGCGCACTCTGTCGATTAATGGGGAAAAGCACACTCCGAATACCATTCAATCTTCTCACGCCATATCCCATTCCGTAATAATCCGACCTATCATTTCTGCTGCTGGACAATTATTACCACAATTTCTGCTCATCCATCAGGAACCAAAGGGTGTATTCGATCCACGGGTACAGGAAAAGTTATTTAATCTCCTAATGTTATTCTGGAATGTTCCAAAAGTGGTAAAACCTCTACCGAAATACATAAGATGTTCCTCAGCGAAGTACTCAAACCGAACGTAACATCAAAAGTTCTATTAATTATGGATTCGTGGACAGGTCAAATGGACGAAAATATATTTGATAATGCATTTAGTCAAGCCAGTCTTTCAGAGCAATCGAAATTGATGATTACACCACCTGGAGGGATAGCACTCATACAGTCATACGACGTATATTTTTTTCTTCAATGGAAATATTTCGCTAAACGCTTAACACGATTTTGCCTTTTGCATTATTATGAGCATATAATCTTATCAGAAAGTCATAACATCACAAAATTGCACTCGCTCATTCACAATCAGCTGTCTTCCCCAAAATTCCGAAATATGATAATCTATGCTTGGTGGAAATCAACGTACCAGGTACCCAAGCCTGAAAAATTCTTCAATGTGCAAGAAATTTGTTTTAATTTCACGGACCAAGTGTGTCACGAAATGGACTGTGATGTCAGTTCATTCATTTGTTGCAGTCATTGCTCAAAGTTATTATGCTTTCTCATTTTTTTATTGATTTTCATTTCCATTAAAAGCGTTTTAAGTTCATAACAACCAAGAGCGCAGTTATAACTCTGGTAACCCCAGCAGTTAGGTAACTCAATTTTTTTTTCATATCTACATAAATTCATTTTCATACATAAATACTCCATGTTCATAATTCAAATCAGTTTCATATGTAAATATTCCATATTCCTAATTCAAATCAGTTTCATATGTCAATATTGCAGCGGTAAATAATTTTAATTGATTTTGGAAAGTGCCTCTAAAATTATTTGCAAAGGAACCTCAGCTTTTCCGATGCGCCAGGACTTCACTTCTACAAGACGTAGAAAGCTAAACTTCTAACATGAATAAAAGTAACTCACAGTAAAATTTTGGCGCTTAATGCTTGCCCAGCACGCCAAAACACTGTTTTCACCTGTCATGCAGCGAAGCATCATAGTAGGGTGAGCTCTATTTTCAGTGGGCCGTAGCTCGACCCCCAGGTCGATTGGGCCAAATTTGATTTTGGATCTTTCATCTACTCGGTCATATTGGCCTATAAACCGAAATTCAGAAAAATCGAGCCTTGACAGTTCGCGAGGTTCCCTTGTCAGTGGCTAATATATTAGAGACACCATACTAATATTGAGATTGGCTTTGATCACAGCGGATATTTTTCTGTGCATGGATTTAAGGAGTTGTAGATACTGTTACAGAGAAATATTGGCCCATGCTGACATAATGAAACTCTTAGTTCATTCAAATTGAATGGCGATGGTTTCTCAGCTTTGAATGGATTTTTCTACTTCATCCTATAAATGCTCAATTGGTTGAAATAAGGCAACTACACTGGCCATTGAAGCAGTTGAAGCTCAGCGTCATGTTTCTTAAGTTAATCCGAGACCAGTTGAGCATGGTAACAGGGTGCATTGTCTTACTGAAAATGACCATCTGCATTAGGGAACACCGTAGCCATAAATGGGCGTACTTGTTTGTAACAATGTTAAGCTAGGTGCTGGTGTTGAAGGATATTTCCAGTAATATTAAGGGACCATGTGTAACCCAGCAAAATATTCCCCAGACTATTATTCCATCACCATTCATTTGAAGGGTTGTTAATAAACAAGATGGATTCATGGAATTGTGCTGCTTGTGTCATATTTTAATCCTGTCATCAGCATAAAGGTGCAAGAACAGATATTTGTCTGACAAGTGTCCAATTTTGATGCTCCTGAACCCTCAGCTGGTATGCTTTCCTGTTTTTCAGTGATAGCAGAGGCACCCTTTATGGGCTGTTGTTTGGATATGCTTTGTGTTGTGTCTACATTATACTGAACTAAAATTTGTAGTATTGTTACCCTTCTGTTTACTATTGGTGTCAGTTGCCTGGTATTACTTTTGTTCAAAAGTATTTGCTGATCACAATTCTTCTTATTGCTTGAAGTTTTTTGGCCCAACTGTCATTTTTCAAACACCCTAGATATTGTTGCATCAGAAAACCTGAGAATATTAACAGTTCTTCATGCCCCCACAATCATGCCGTATTCAAAGTTGCTTAAATCTTTCATATTGCCCATGCTTAAGCAAACTCTAATTATAACTAGTTCTCGTGAGGCTGAACATACCTTTTTTATGCAACTTCTTGTCATTACATAACCATACATCATTAATGGACTTGTCGAAGTTAGAGTGAGACGTCTCTAATATTATGGTCACTGAGTGTATATATAGTTGTTATACTTTCAATTTCTCATTTTAATGAATCGATTATATATTTATTTCTTGTTATAATTGCAGGTACATCAAAGGTTAAATGTTGCATCTGGTGTGAAGTAAACATGATCGTATTTTAAAGGAGTGTACAGCCTGCAATGTATTTGACATTTAATAATTATGTATATCAAAACTACAAAAGCCTGTATTCTCTATACATGCATAATATGTTCAACTAAGCTTTTATTTTTTCTGCTACTATTTTAATATGCATTCAAGTGCTGATAAGTCAGTTGACTATATTGATAAACTCCATGTATGTGAATCCTGTAATAAAAGGTTTTCCCATGTTGGAAACCTGAGACTTCATAGAATGATTCATACAGGTGTGAAACCTCATAGTTGTCATGTGTGTGACAAAAACTTTACTCATCTTAGTAATCTACGCCAGCATCAACTTACACACACTGGTGAAAAACCTCATCAATGTACAGTATGTAATAAACGTTTTACTCATATCAGTAACTTACGGCAACATTCCTTGACCCACACAGGAGAAAAGCCACATATTTGCAATGACTGTGGTAAAGGCTTTACTCATATTAGTAATTTAAGACAGCATGTTTTAACTCACACTGGGGAACGTCCTCATACATGCAATGTTTGTCATAAAAGTTTCACGCATTTAAGTAACCTTCGGCAGCATTCTCTTACTCATACTGGTGAAAAACCACATATTTGTAAAATTTGTACGAAAAGTTTTACTCATGGTAGTAATCTCCGACAACATATTTTATCACACGATGTCCAACAGCAACATTCTTGTAATATATGTGGTATTGTTTTCTCTCGTTTAACTGATCTTCATAATCATGTTCTTTTCCATCCATCAATAGCAGCACAAGAACATAATGATAGAAATGAAAAAATTGATTTGATTGTACATGAAGTAGGATTACTAAATAAAATTTGCAGTTCTGTTGCAGCTTCACCTTGCAAAAGTGAGTCTAAGAAATGAGTATGTTAAAATCAATTTTCATTATGCTAAGCTACTAAGTTCTGTAAATATCTTCTTGTTTTAAGAAAGCCTCAAATTTAGAATCAGCAAGAAAATTGAATGTATTTGCCACATCATTTAGATTCAAACCCAAAGATTTTCAGCATAGCAGAAAAACATGTTTTCATTGTACCACTGTAAGTATTTACAGTCTAACTTTGATTTAACGAATGCTTTTATTGGTCCAGACTGAGTAACATGATTTGAGTTTTAAATTTTCCTTGATTTAACAATAATTTTTCTTCATTAACTTGTAGCTGTAAGTAGAATTTACGAGGCATTAGGTTTTGCAACTGACCCTGAATGATTATCCAATCACATCGTTTCAACCTGTGACATGAAGTGGGTGGGATTCACTACTTTCGCTTCAAATCGAGACTATGGAAAAAATATTTAGAAAAATGTTTAGTAGATAATGATTTTTTTCTTTCTTTAAGTTATGTATGCTTATTACAGACATTTATATTTCAGATGTTTACAATTTGAAGACATATTAATTTGAAGTAGAAGAGGAAAAAACAAAACTCTCATCCAAACATACCTATGAATTACAATTTAAACGCCAGGATTCAAAAACAGGATCTGAGAGAGAAGGAAATACGTTTGCTTTCATGCCTTTTTCGCATTAAATAGTGAAATAATACATTTGTGTTTTAAATTTAATATTTATGATTCGAAATTTTCTTATTTAATAACTGTATAAGACCGTAATAAACAAACTTAATTCTTTATTTATTATAAATTATATTATTTTTATTATTAATTATATTTAAATTATTTATTTTTGAATCCTGACCTTCAATTGCAATTTATAGAAATGTTTGGATGAGAGCTTTGCTTTTTCTCTTCCATTTCAAATCAATAGGTTTCTTCAAATTGTATATATCTGAAATCAAAATTTCTTTAATAAGCATACATAAAAAAAAAAATTATTCAATATTTCACAAACACCATTTTCTCTCTTAAAATCTACTATCCTCACACCTATCTTCAATTAGAAAACAAGTTCCCCCTCTCCCAATCTTATATCAAGGATACAAGATTACAAACCAAATATTTCAATCAGAACATTGTTAATGATAATGTCTGTAGCAATTCTCAAAAATATGTTTCAATTTAACTTAAAGCTAGTATTATATATGGCATATTAAAATATGCATTTAGTGATCACTTACTTATTTTTCTAATCTGTAAATGTAGGAGTGCTTCAGTAGGATTTGTCGACAGTTTAAATTTGTATGCTTATCGTAAGTTTTCTCACATCAATTTAAATAGTTTTTTGTCAATAATGCATGGTATAAGTTGGGATTCTCTATATTCTGTGGATAATCCTGACGATGCTTGTAATTATTTTTATTCACACTATAATAACTGTTTACATATTAGCTATCATAGTAAAAATGGTAAGTTTAAGAATAAATGGATGACTAGTTATCTTGAGAGTGATTAATACTAAAAATAAATTGTCCTCTAGATTTTTTAAAACCAGAAACAACTTGGACTGGACAACTTTTAAAAGTCATTGAAATTTATTAAATAAATTTATCAGGGAAGGAAAAATAAATTATTTTTGTCAGATTTTTCTTACTAGGAATCCAAAGAAAATATGGAAGCATATTAATTCTCTAAGGGATAAAAAGAGATCTGGTCAACATCCACATTTCGTTAATCACAGTGGTGAAGTAATTGATAACGTGAATCGTATTGTTAATATCATTAATTTTAATTTTAGGGATATTCCAATAAATTGAAGAACAAATTTATAAGAAACTCAATTTTCAAGATTATTTACCAACTTCACAAACAGGCTCTTTCTTTTTATCTTATGATACTACGTCTGAGTCATGTAGAGAATTGTTAGGCCTTGATGGTAATAAAACATTGATTTATATGATCTTCATCCACATGTATTAAAAAACAGTGCTAATTATATAGTTGAACCACTGACATTTATTTTTAACATTACATTTGATACTGGTATTATTCCTGATTAGTGATGTAGTTTTTCCGGCACTTCAATTACTAAATATCTAGTGTAATATAATACAGTAAACCCTCGTTATTTTATCACCCCACTTATTTTGTCACTTTTTAAAAATCCCAGCAGTCGGGCATAGAAAACCATGTTAAGAAATCCTGTTTAACGTCACGAACCTAACCCTAAACGACCTTAATTCGTCACTTTGGGTACTTATTTGTTACCTTCACTTTTCCCACAAAATTATGTTAAGAAACCCCGTTTGAATCGTCATGCACCCAACCCTAAACCTCGTTAACACATCGCTTTGTGTTCTTGTTTATGATCTTCATCATCCCCTCCCCTTTTGTTGTTTTTGTTTGCTATTTTAAACTTTGTTATCGAGAACAGATTCTTTTACCGCTGGGGGTCCTTTTATTTTAGAAACGGCCTGTTTCTATTCTATTATATACTGTACATCTGGTCTTCAAGACCATCTATGGGTTTTCGATTGCTTTTAAGTTTGTGATTGACAAGTGGATACAGAGATATCGAATTCATTGTCAAAGCATTCCTTTTCACATTGATTTTAAATGAACCCCCTTTTTTTCTATAAGAATGACTAAAGGCAATGAGTGGGGAAGAAATCATTGCACTCAAAATTGTGAGAATCTGATACTTATATTTTGCATATTGCAGTAGTGCTCTTTTCATCATTACTCACATTCGAATTTGACACTAATGACTATACAGAAAATGTAAACGATGAAGTTGAAGATTACAGTGATGTATTATTAACAACTTTAGCTACTAAACTATGTGCACATAGCTATAATGTGCCAGTGGAAAATTTATACGCCATGGCAGATGATAATCTTGATTCGGTAATAATAAAAGATGTTGTTTCCACTGTGCTTAACAAGAGTGTAAGTAGTAATGATGGAGCAGGAGAAAGAGATGAGCCAAGTGTAAGGAAAAATTATGCGTTCATTGCCATAAACATTTTGAGGCGTTATTTGGTGTCCGTTAAGTATGCAAATGATCCTGATTTAAAAGACCTAATCAAAGTAGAAAAAACAGTTACATTGTCACAAGTGCCACATACGCAAATGCATATTCAGGATTATTTTGTTGATATGTTAAAATTGAATTTGGAGGGCAAAAAATAAAATACTACAGGAGGCATCTTTTTTTTTAAATTTTATTTACTTTAATGTCTGGAGTTTATTAAAAATAATATATGCACTTGAAATGAAATACATAGTGCATATATATTCTTATTTGCTTAAATAAAGCAATTTTTGGGAATTCTTGGGCAATCTTCCAAATATCCGTTATTTTGTTACACTGCTTAATTCGTCATTTCTTCCCAGTCCCGTAGAGTGACAAAATAATGAGTTTTTACTGTAAAAAACTGTATTAAATAGCATTCATTTTATATGCTATACCACTATCCAAACTGTGCTTCCCAGCCCCATATTTACCCTCCAGAAAAAAATACCGATCCTCAGAAAATTTTGGGAGCACAATATTGTTAGACTCGTTATTGTTACTTCTTACTTCTCAGTAATGTTACTTTAACCTGTTATGGCATAACAGTTCGGTCAGAGAGTCAGGGTTGATAGTTGATATGATAATGGTACCGATAACTTATATTTGGCACTTTTAAGAATGTTAGTTAAGCGAATACGTAAATATTATATTGCACTAAATACATAAATAAAACTCAAAACTAAAAAATGCAGATTTTAAAATTTATTACTGAAAAAATAAATCATAATGTAATATAATCTTTTTTTTTCTGCAATATGTTCATTTTTTTTATATTTTGAGTTTTATTTATATGTAGGCTGTTTAGTAATATTTTTGCATGTAAAAATGAGCTTTTTTTGAAGATTCATATACCTATCTGCCAGCGTTATTTTAAAGTAGTAAGAGGGTGTGAGCTCCTGCGATATTTCAAAAAGAAGTGGGGTGCTTCAGTTGAAAATGTTTGGTAACTTTAAATAGTTGATGAAATTTAAAATGATTTAGTGAAAACGTAAGATATATTTTAATAGAATGGGAAAAGAAAAGCTAATGTTCGCAAAGGATTCTGTTTTATGTAGTCAGGAAAGGGTGGGATTATGATTACGTTATGAATGACCGATAATAAAATTTTTAATATGTACCTAATATGGTTTTTTATGTTTAAACATTTTAAAATTATATATGTATATATATAGAGAGAGAGAAAGGAAGAAATAATGACACTTTTTAACGAAACAATACAGAGTTTCACCAGGAGATTCCATAACAAACAGTTATTTCGACACTGGCGTAAGGTTTAAAAACACTTTTTAAACCTTACGCCAGTGACATTTTTTAAAAAGAAAAATTAATTTTTAAAATTTCAAGACCAAAAAATTTTCCTTAAAATATTTTGAGGATGGAAAATTTTCCAACCCACATCTCTATTCCTGATAGGTTTAAATCTGCAAAAATTATTCCTGTTTTCAAAAAAGGTGATACATCTAATATTAGTAATTATAGGCCCATTGTTTTTTTTCACCGTAATCCATAAGATTTTTGATAAGCTACTTTTTAATAGAGTGGTGGACTAATCACGTAATTCAATTATCATCAAAAATCAGTTTGGTTTTCAAAAACATAAATCAAGAGAGGTATTTTATTAAATATTGATAAGCTAATGCAAGCCAATTTAAATAATTGTTTATTTATAATAGCAACTTTTCGATTTATCCAAGGCTTTCGGCAAAATTGATCATAATATTTTATTGGATAAACTGAAACTTCTTGGTATCCAAGATACTGCTTATGAATTATTTCGGTATCATTTTCATAATCGCAATTACTGTATTAATTTAAATAATTTCAGGTCTTTTTCTGTACTCAATAATATTGGTGTACCACAGGGCTCTTCACTCGGCCTTGTTCTTTTCTTTATTTATATTAATGATTTTTTCTCAGCTCATCATATTGGACTTCCTGCATGTTTGCTGATGATACTAGTTTATTCATTAGTGGATCTGATTCATCGTGTTTGGTTCAAAGTGCAGATGTAGAAGTAGTAGTAGGTTGTTAGATGTCAAAAATCGTTTCCTAGTAATTATTTGATCCTCAATATTGACAAAACACATTATATTTTTTAATACATTTATATTGTTTCATAATAAAAGAAGTCTTTCTTCCTTCTTCTCACGATTAATGAGGTTAAAGTAAATTATTTTGATTATGTGAAGTTTATGGGTATTTTTGTTCAAAATAACTATAAATGGGAGATCTGCGATAATTGCATATGTAATAAAATTTATCATAATATTGTATAATAAGAAGCATCCATACATTTTTTACTTCAAAAATCTTAAAATATATTTATTATTTTTTGATACAGTCTTATCTTATTTATTGTTTGCCTTTTTGGGCCAATACTACTAAATTGAACATTTATCAAATTAATGGGTTGCAAAACAATTTTCTCAAACTATTTAATAAACCCTCTTGTCCAATTAATAATCAAGATATTTTAACGTTTAGTAAACTACATATTTTAAAGCTTGCTGTTATTATGTACCGAAGATTAAAATTGAATAAATATACAGAACTTGTTACCTTAAATCCAAGAAATATTCATTATCCTAATTGAAATAGTTTTGTTTTTATTCCAGAATTTCATTGAACTAGTTTACTTTATAGAAATTTTGGGTCAGCCACAGTTAGAGTACGGAAGTAAATCTACCTCTCAGTATTTATTGTATTAATAATCTTGGTATGTTTAAGCAATGTCTAATTGATTTTATTGTACTAAATCTTTCTTGGGTACTACATATAGATTGTTATATCTATTTTATTCATTTCAAAGATGTTGACTTATTTTGTTCTCTTTTGTATTATATTTCATGATGATGGAAGAATAACTTGAATTTGGTTTAATACTCATTTTATTGTTGCTTTGCTTCATTTTAATTTTGTATTATTTGTTCATAGGAAGTGGGGACTCATTATGAGTAGCTTTTGGCCCTCATTTCCCCCCATTCCTTTCAAGGATATTTTATACATTATATTTACATATAACATGTTTTACTTATACAGTATATAATGCTAATAATTATTTTTAATGAAATTTTTTTTCTTCCTACTGTCCTATTATAAATAAATGGATTAATTTTTTTATATTAATATATATATATATATATATATATATATACACACCTTTTGATTTATATATACAATCCTTATAAAGGGACTGAGCTGCATATAAAATCCTGCAATATATTCAGAAGTAAATGTTCATAAGGTAGAGATTTTTTTTTAAAATGTAACATTGTCCTGAAAAGATGAATTAAAAAACAGCAGAAATTCATGAAAATAATCATACAGTTTTTAATACTTTTATTAAAATATATTTCAAAAACATATTTACAAATGAGATGGGCAGTACATATGCACTTTCACAAACTAAAAATGCTGTATATATAAATTACAGCAAAACCTTGCAATATAAAATCAGAAGTAAATGTTTATAACAGGGTGTCTACCCAAATTCTGTTTCAAACTTCCCTGACTTTTCCAGACCAAATCTTAATCGATTTCCAGTCGCTAATTACAGTAAACAACACACAACGCATTAAAATTTGCGTAATAAAAATAAGTTTCTAAGACCATAAAATCCACTAACACAAACTCCAAAGTCATTTATAACTTAATTACTGTGAATTTACAAATTCAAAAGCTGTATTAAAGAGTGTATTTTTTTACACTAAAAACTTGCATTAATTAAATATTTACAATAACATATCCATTCGGCCCTTTTCGAGTTCATTATAAAAGAGTTTAACTATATAATCGCAAAGCTGATGCTTCATCTTCTATTTCATTTAAAAGGTGTATGACTATATATAAGGCAAAGGAGATTGGTATTAGCAAAATCCCTTACAGATTAAATAATTTAGCTAAAAACACTTTTTGTTTTTCAAGTTTTAGTTATATATTTGGCAAACATTTTCTCCTGAAAAATATATGGGCTTAATAATTTTATATAAATTATATTAGTTTTGGTGCAAAATGGTAAGTTTTGTAAGACGTTTAGTCAAAAGTCCAAGTTTTATCAAAATTTTCAGTATGCAATGCAGTACAAAAATCACAGTTCAGGAAAATTATTTTAATAAGCTATTTATTATAACAATGAATTTCAAATTTCCCTGACTTTGGCCTTTGTATTTCAAATTTCTCTGACTTTTCCAGTTAGAAAAAACTTCCCTGACTTTTCCAGGTTTCCCATATCTGTAGGCACCCTGTTGTAAGGCAGATTTTTTAAAACAATACTGTCGCTATATATATGTATATAATTATGGTCATTTCCTTAATTAATTATAAGCTCTCTTACATGTGTGCTTTTTTCATTCACTGCTTCAATATTTGAAGGATTTTGAAGCTTTTGGTTTTTACTATATTTAATTATAGTAGTATAAAACCTTTTTTGGGGCACAGTATTTTATTAGTAGGCTCAGTTTAATTAACTAGTTTTGGCTTTTCATAATGGTCATTCATATCAAATAGTTTTTCAATGGCATTAAGTGTTTCAATATAGGCTGAAATATGGCATTTGGTGTTGTGTCATTTGATGAACATATGGTTAACAACTTTGATAATAATGTCTTTTATCAACTGGGAAGAATATGCATTTGTTTCATTTGTATGTTCTGTTCTATTTTGAATGATGTTAGTAGGTTCTACATCATTAAATAAGTGTCCTGTATAAAAATTTAGTTTGTCTATACTGACATGTAGTGATGCATGTATTATGCAATGTGTGTGCATAAACTATGCAAAATTGAATAATCTGGACATGTGCATTTATATGCCAAAATGCAACAATTGCAAAATTTGCATAAAATTAAGCAATCATCGTTACATGAATGTAAACCATTTTTTTCAATGTAGTTAAACATTATCAGTTTTTAGGCTTCTTATAACTTCATATTTTATATAAGCCATGAGTAAACACGTAAAATATGCATTAAGAAGAAGTAATTGAAGTCATAAATATTTATATGCATAAGCTAAGTAAATATACATTTTCACTGATTCTTGATGTATCGAGTAATGTATATCAAATAATTTTAATATGTTAAATTGATAAGTAAACAATTTATGCTACATAGGAATGTGTCATTTGAACTCTGTAAATGTGAATTAAATTGTAAGTGCTTTTACAATGCAAATGAACCACTAAAACTCAAGTTTTTTACAAACAATTAATTGATTTAAATCTATATGCTGTCAGTTGGATATTTAAAACAACATATAACCATGTTTTCTGTAATTCTTAAACTTCAGACTAATTAATAATTATGTAAATAGAAAATATAAACCCAAGTATGAATACAAATACTAACAAATATGCAAATGAACCCTTCTAAATAAAAATGTTTATGAAAAACAACCAAGTGTGGCATTAATACAATATTTTTTCCAGGTACAGCAATTGGAATTAATAATTTTAAAATATATTAAAATTTATCGATTTAGGACATATTTAAAATTGTAAAAAGCAGACCACTAAATGCATAAAAAAGAAATACTAATAAATAATCACCTTCTTTGGATTCCAATTTAATAATTTTCATATTGTCAGCCTTTTCAGATAGATGTTCTTCTTTTAAGTGAAGGCAGAAATCTTGAAGTGTCGAAAATGATTAACTTGGAAAAAATTTAACTTTGTCTATATTCCTTTAGTGTTTCTATAACTGGAATTGATTTTTTAATTTTTTACCGCAAAAAAGGGCAGTCAACAAACTGCATTTCATCCATTGTGGTATAAATAAACAATTAAAAAATAAAACAGACAGGCTCTTTATGATGTCACAGGTTGTAACGATGTGATTGGATAATCATTCAGAGTCAGTTGCGAAACCTAACGCCTTGTGTAGAATTTCAGTTAGAAAATCAACTGTCATCAGAAAATCAACTTCAATTAAGTTTACTCAATTGAAACGAATGCTGGTTATAGCATGTGAGAAGTATTTACTGCTTTTTGATATTAACCACTACTTTTTGATGCATTTGAAAAAAATTGAAAAAACACTGTAAAATGCCAACCCCCCAAAAAGAAATCAAAACAGACATCAATCAAAGATTTCTTTTCGAAGCAGTAATTAAGCACATACTTGTGTTTTATGTTTATTAAAATTAACATGTATTCTTCAGAATGCTGGTAAGCATTTTTATTGTTCTCCTTTTCGATAATTTCTTATTTCAGTTCCAATTAATAGTGCACCTAGGATTTTTGCTCAGAGGGAGGGTCAAAAATGTAAAAAATATTTTTTTTAATGTAATAGTTGCTGCTTTTAATGTATTTTACATGTAAATTTTCAGCTTAAGGGCCCGGAACCCATGCCCCTCCTGTGGGTGTGTCATTGGTTCTGATAAATGTGCTCCCCTGATTTAATGAATTCCTCGATTTAACGATTATTTTCACTAGTCCCGTGAAAATCGTTAAATCGAGGTTAGACTGTATTTAAAAAAAAATTCACTATTTTAAGGCTGTTTTGGTACTTGTTTGTTAAAACGGCCTGAGGATAAATCAAGTGTCTGCGATATATCGCATTAGGTAGGTTATGGTATGTAGAGTGAAATAACGAAAAAACCGAAAAAACCCTTGTTTATTGTCTTACTATAAAGAAAATTGCAGGAAACTATTGATTCAACCCTGTCAACATTCAGGTACAACCAGTGCCGGATTTATAAATGGGCAAGTTGGGCACTTGCCCAGGGCACAAAATGTCTAGGGATGTAAGAGGCTGCGGATTTTTTTTTTAATTGCAAATTATTTACCGTAGAAATCTGTCGATCAGCTTTCCCTGAGAAGATGCTTTCCACCTTTCTTTTCTAAGTCTGAAATTCTGAAAAACTGTGCGAAACAACCCCTGCCCCAATGGCCGAATCCAGACAAGGGGTGTGCGTCCCATCTGTGAATAATAAGTTTACATTAAAAATTATTATTTTCAAGTAAAAAATACTTTAAACTAAACTTGTAATTGAAATTTTCAAGCTTTGTGGCCACTCTGAAATTTTGCTCTGCACCTGCCCTTCCTCCTCTTCTCCCAATATCCAAAAAATCGTCGTGAAATAAACTAAATTTATTTATAAAAATATCGTTATTATATCTTATAATAATGCACATAAGGTAGGCTAACCATAAATGTCGCCCCTTCCCTATCCTCCGAGATTTTTCGTTGCATTTGAGGGGACAGAATTTATTTATTCTAATAGTAAGGCAGGGGGCATAGCTAGCTTCAAAGTCAAGGGCCTTTTTTTTCAAGGCTAAACCATATACCTCAATGCTTAGAAGAAATTTTCTAGCGGGTGAGACCCCTAGTTCGGGCAATGCAGGGGGCACCAAAAAAAAAACAAAATACATTGTGCTCATGGCCCCTAAATCCGGCCCTGGGTACAACTTGAAGATAGTCTTAAGTCAGGGGGGGGGACTTCCCCCACTAGGCATGTACTGATTCAGCAAAATTACTAAGTTATAAAAATGTGTGAAAAATAACATTCGTATTTTATTTGTAAGATAGTCGCTATATAGCCGTGGGCAAGTTTGGAGGACTTGCAAGCTTGGCAATGACCTTGGCGAGATCGTGATCTCTGGGGCCACCATAACAAACAAGTACCTTTGTTTTATATGATAATGCTGTTACCTTGCATCCTAGTAGCCTATCAATGATTGTAAGAAATCGTAATAAAAATAGTTAACTCAAAAAAGTTTCCTTTTTTTTTTTCATGAGTTATATTAAAATAATCTTTTCCTAAAGTTCACAACGGGTTGTAGATTTTATTTTATTAGATAGCAATTTTAAAATGGTGTGATTGAAATTTAGCATATTTGATGAAACTTTCCCATCTGACAAGGAAACCTTTTATCATGTTCGCACCTGGAGTCAACACTAGGATTATTGTATGTAGTTTTTAATGCTGATTCATAATATGTCTTTAGTTTTTTTTGTAAAACACATTTTTCCAGTAATTATGACCTCTTAAAGATGAGACATGACAAGCACAAAACTAGAATGTTTAAAATTGCACATGGTTGTCAACATGGCATAGAAAAAAAAGTGGTGGTTCGACTCCCAGTTGTGCAAAGAACGCTTACTCAGAGATCTCATAAAGATCGCACTGCTCACTGTAGTCCGGGGTTTGGTTCCCTAGGCCATAAGAGGTTCGGATTCCTCGGAAAACAGTAGGTCCCGGCGCAGCATGACCATTGTAGTCTTTGAGCCGTAAAACCACAAACAAGGAAACAATTATATAAAAGTGGTTTCCGCTAATTATGAATTTCCATTAAAAAATGCCATTTTATCTTGTATAAAGCAAAAAGATTTCCGGGGGGCATGGGGCCCAGTCCTTCATGAATATGTCCATGCTGTAGAGTTCCTTCATAGCGTTGCCTTCCATTGAAATCAGTTGGCCAAGGTAAATGTATGAATCGTCAATTTCTAGCTTAATGCCATCCACCTATATTTTTGCTTTCTCAACGAAATTACTGAACATAATTTTAATTTTTTGTTGATTTATACTGAGTCCAACTTCTCTGCTTTTAGTTGAAAATTCCTGTATCAATTTTTGGAGTACTGATGGGTTCATTGAAAACATAATGTCATCAGCAAACCGCAGATGATTTAAATATTCACCATTTATTTTTATTCCCTTGTTATTCCAATTTATCAGCTGAAAAATCATCTGTAAAGCAGAAGTAAAAAGTTTTGGAGAAATGGTATCTCCCTGCCTCACCCCTTTGCCAAGTTTGATAGTTTTGGTATCTTTATGTAACCGAAATTTTGCACTTGCATTTTTATACACACGTTTCACCATGTCAATGTACACATCCTCAATGTCTGTTGATCTTAAAGAGTTGATGACTGCTGATGTTTTTATAGAGTCAAAGGCCTTCTCATAGTCAATAAATGCAACACACAATGGAAGTTCATATTCATGTGTTCTTTCAATTAGTTCTCTTAATACTTGAATATGGCCTACTGTACTGTATCTATTTTGAAATCCAGCTGCTTCTCTTGGTTGAGCTGTATCTAATTTTTTCTTCAGGCTATGTGTTATCAGTTTTGTGAAGATTTTATAAATAGTTTTTAACAAGTTAATTGGTTGGTAATTTTTTGAATCTTTATCGATTTTTTTTTGTGTAAAAGAATTACTGTTTAACTATCTCATTGGTTTGGTATGTTACCGCTGTTAAGACATTTGGTAAAGAATTTTGCAAGTATGTCTTCTACATATTCTCCAGCTTCCGTTAAGCTATTTAATGTAATACCATCATCACCAGGGGCTTTTCCTTCCTTCATATTTTTACCTGCAAGTACTACTTCCTCTTTCAAGATATTAGGAGCTGTTCTTTCGAATATTTCAGTGACTTCACTTAATCCAATGTTTCCTTCATATACAGTGCGTTTGGTATTTTAGTGGACACTTGATAACAGTGCACTATCGTGAGAAATAATGCCAATTTTTTTTTTAGCAACTTTATTTAGGCAGCAACATGAACAACAAAAAAATATACATTGGGATTACAAATCAATGTTAGTTTAAGTTAATTATAAGAACAAAGACATATCTACATTAACATTATACGAAAATATAGATGCATAAAATTAATTACAAAAATATAAATACATCAAAATTAATTAAAAAAAAAATATCAATACATTAATTAATATACTGTGAAATAAAATTTTGTCCATGTCTGCCTGGGTAGCGCAGGTAAAGACGTAGTCTGACAAAGCCTGCACCACCCAGGAGATACCAGATAGCCAAAGCAGCCCCATGGGATATCACTGCGCAAACATCAGCGAAAATTAAATTAAGTATGCAATTGATTAAACAGAATTAGCGAGGAGAATTCGAATCAAAAACTTAAATTTAGGATTGGAATTTATTATATTAGAAGGCAGTTGATTCTACAATCTAGGACCTGAAGAACCCACTCTGTGGCAACCCAGCTCCAGACGAGAAAATTGAGGTCTGTAGTTATGTCTACTTGTTGTTGGATAGTTATGTGTAGGTTGCTGTAAATCAACTGGAATAGATTAGTATTTTTAATTTTTTTAAACATTAATAACAAAATTTTATAATTTAAAAGTTGATTAAAAGTTAATAAATTGAATCTTTGCGGAACCTCACGGATCGACATTGGTTGTGGTAATTTATGGTTAATAATATTGAAGAATTTATTTTGTAATGACTAAATTCTACTTTGGTTAGCCTGTGAAGTGTATCCCCAGACCGATAAACAATAAAAAAGATGAGAAAAAATAAAAGAATAATATAGATTGATCAAAAATTTTATAGGTATATAAATACTAATGTTGCGCAATATTCCCAAAAATCTACCAATTTTTAAGCACAATAGGTTAATGTGTGTATCCCATTTTAAATTGGCTTGAATAGTAACTCCAAGGAATTTCGTCTCCTGCGATAACGGAACTATATCGTTATCTATTTTTATGGTATTACATAAGTAGTTGCTTTTGTTATGTTTATTTGAAAACAGAATACATTTGGTTTTTTTTGTATTAAGTGAGAGATAATTATCTCTAAAGTATTTTATATATATATCAATATCATTATTTACAAGTGAAAACAGCACATCAAGATTCCTTTCCCTATAAAAGATGCTTGTGTCGTCGGCAAAGCATAGAACTCTAGATCGAGTTGGCAGAAAAAAAAGATCATTAATATAAAAAATAAAAAGCAAAGGTCCCAATGTCGACCCCTGAGGAACCCCACATAGAGGTGATCTGGCGATAGATTGATTTTCATTTATTTGCACATATTGAGATCTTCCAAAATGGTAATTTCTGAAAAGAAGATTTTGCTTTCCGCATATACCTGCCAATTGTAATTTATATAAAAGTCTATCATAGTTAATGGTATCAAATGCCCGTGACAAATCAAAAAAAATTCCAATTGATGAGTCACCACCGTCCAAAGCCGAATATATGAAGTCTGTTGCCGTTAACAATACTTGTTCAGTAGATTTATTTTTAGTAAAACCGAATTGATTTTCCTGTATGATGTGGTTATGTTCAAAGTATTTTAATAATCTATTATAAATGAGTTTTTCAAGTATTTTTGTAAACACCGATAATATTGATATCGGTCTATAATTAGCAACGTCAGTATATGAACCCTTTTTATGAATCGGAACAACCCTTGCCGTCTTAAATTCCGGCGGAATCTCACCAGTGGAAAAGATTAGATTAAAGATGTAGGTTAAAGGCCCTGAAATCTCATGAGCACAATATTTAATGGGAACTGGATGAAAGTTATCTGGGCCTGGTCCTTTATTAGCACTAAGATTATTAATTAGTCGAATTGTCTCAAGTTCAGTGACCCCATCCAAGAAAAAGGAATTAGCGATATTATAATCATGGCATCTTTGGAATACATTATTAAATTTACTAGATAAAGAATAAGGGAATTCTATGAAATATTCATTGAATGTATTAGAAATCTGTGATATGTTAGTAATCGTTTTATGAGGAGTTATTAGTATATCAATTTCTCTTGTTCTGGATTTTGATCTTCCCATAAGTTCATTTATTTCTGACCATGTTTTCCTATTATTCATATTACATAGTGCCGAAAAATATGCCTGTTTCGCACGTTTTATTTTAGTATTCAATTCATTCCGAAATGACTTAAAAACAGCAAGTTTTGTTGGTGATTTATCTTTTAAAAATTTGAAGTAAAGTTT
>QLNU02014435.1:50386-60546 GCA_006491805.2 Dysdera silvatica | reverse complement strand
AGCGCAGGTAAAGACGTAGTCCGACAAAGCCTGCACCACCCAGGAGATACCAGATAGCCAAAGCAGCCCCATGGGATATCACTGCGCAAACATCAGCGAAAATTAAATTAAGTATGCGATTGATTAAATAGAATTAGTAAGGAGGATCCGGATTAAAGACTTAAACTTAGAATAGGAATTTATCTCTTTTATATTAGAAGGCAGCTGATTCCACAATTTAGGACCTGAAGAACCCACTCTGTGGCAACCCAGCTCCAGACGAGAAAATTGAGGTCTGTAGTTATGTCTACTTGTTGTTGGATAGTTATGTGTAGGTTGCTGTAAATCAATTGGAATAGATAGACTAGTATTTTAATTTTTTTAAACATTAATAACAAAATTTTATAATTTAAAAGTTGATTAAAAGTTAATAAATTGAAGGATAAAATAAAAATTGTAGTCAGTATATCTTTGTAGTATCATGTGAAATATACAGAAGCATCTGATATGATATATAAACACTGTATTGATAGACAAAGTTATCAACAGCAAATGCAATATGAGAAAACTGACTGAAATCTATAGATTCATTTGTTTAGTTTAGAAGTAAAAATTTTTAAAAAAATTATAAGTTACGTAATACGTTTTGTGATTAGTAGGCTAGTTGGAAAACAAGGGAATGTTTAAAACAGATGAAATCATGATCATTTATGGCGCAAGGACAAAAGGAAAAAGGTTAGAACAGCTTAGAAATTTAGATCTAAATTGAGTCCTAGTGTTATTCGCCTATATTAGTTTTACAGATTATTTAATTAGATAAACAATTTTCATGTAATATACAAGCTGAACGCTGTTCACTTGAAGGATAAAATAATACTTGTATTCAGTGTGGTGTCTTACGAAATATATAGAAGCATCTGATATGAAATATAGACATTGCATTGATAAATATAAAGTAAGTTAACATCGAATATAATATGAAAAAATTGACTGAAAACACTAGATTCATTCGATTTGAAAATATACTACAATAAAACAGTATTTTGCAAAGTGGAAGATTAATGATCTTTATTAAATCATTCATAAATGTAACAAAATCAAGATGAGGCTTTCAATCTTGTTTGAAAATTTAATGGACACTTACTGAAATTGGAGTGTTTTATGTACATTAATACGCGAGATATCCTCCGTTTTTGCGTATAACTTTAAAGACACGTGAATCCATTGATTCTATCAATGTTTGTAAATACTTAGGATCGATTTGATACCAAGTTTCCACAATAGCGTCCTTTAAGGCATTAACCGACGTGAATTGCTTCCCATTTGCATATATTTGACGAACAATATAATCCCATACGTTTTCGATAGGATTTAAATCAGGACTACGTGTCGACCAAATCATACTTTTAAACTTTTTTGAATTTATCCATCTTTTGGTGGAGATAGATGCATGGCACGGTGCGTTGTCCTGTTGCAAAATCCAGTTTTCCCCACATATTTATGAGGCATATGGGAGGGCATATTCATTCAAAAGTTCTTGATAGCAGGTGGAATTCATACGACTGCCGATGAAAGCTCCAGGCGTAGTACCGTTGTAGCCAAAGACACTACAAATGGTCACCGACTCTCCTCCTTGAACTCTACAAGAAAAGTATTGCGGCGCTTTCCGTAAATCGTGCCAATAATGTTGAAAAGCATCCGGACCATCTAAGTTGAATTTCTTTTCCTCCGTGAAAAGTACCTGCAACCATTTATCGTTCCACTTCATGAGTCGTCGAGCCTAGTTTAAGTGTTCCTGTTTGTGAACTTGGGTGAGAAGTGGTTTGCCTTTTTTTTTCCGAAAAGATAAATTTTTGGAATTAGAGAGCACATTCCATACTATCCAACGTTTAACTAGGAGCTAACTAAGGTCGTTTCGGACTTTTGCAGCAGACTTTCCTGTGTTACTGGCCTCTCTATTAATGTTCCGCTTATCTCTTTTACTCAGTTTTGGCTTCGCTCCCCGCTTTTTGGGTGGATCCTTTTGGGGTTTCTTTTTGAAAAGGCCCCTATAGCACTCCTTGGACGCTGAATAAGCTGACAAATTTTGAAAATGGATTTTCCATTTCGTTTAAAAGCCACAATTTCCTCTTTCTCGAAATCCGTAAGTATTTTCCTTTCTGACATGACTACAAACGCTGTTTTCGCAGACTCAAACCTGTTCACACGGGTATTTATACGAACCTACGCATCGAAAGAATACAATATGCAAATTTTTTAGCGCCTGCACTGCCATCTGTTAGTCAGGAATGATAGTGTCCCTTAAATTAACAAACAACATTTGTTATATAAATTTGCATTTTCCCCATTTATGTGACGATATATTTATATAAAAATTATTTTTCTACAAGACATTATGGTGTCTCGGCATTCTTCAAAAGCCAATTCGCAGTTTTTGTATTTTTTTAGCATTTACGTAAAAATATCAGGTGTCCACTAAAATACCAAACGCAGTGTAGTTTTCTGTAGAATTCTTCAATCCTTCTAACAAGGGAACCACTTTTGTGGAAGCTCGTACTCTGACACAAGACTTATCACAAATGATAGTCCCTAAGTTCCTTATTAAGAATATGAAATCAGTTTTTTGTGAATAGCACATAAATCTTTTTATTAATATTCAAAGTCCAAAAATCGCACTTTTTAGGTGAAGTTTGATATTTTTTATTCGCACTGTATATGAAGATAATAACTTTTGAACTCAATTCGAATAAAGAGGGTAATTGTATTTAACGGATAAAATTTGCACGAAAGATCATTCGGAGTATTTTAAAAAATTACATAAAAACTAATCTTTTTAATACCAATGTTTGGCGTGTTTGGCTATGATTTAGAAGAATTGGCGATATCGGCATGAAGTATAAATGTTTCATCAAAAAAAAATTTCAAACAAAATTGTTCTGAATAAAATCAAAATTGATGTAACACATCAAAATGAAATTTTAAAAATTCATTTTTTGGTGTATAACCAATTACGTGCTGAACAATATCGGCCTGTACTGCAATATCCTTGTTGTAACTATTCAATTCAAAAATATTGATGAAATATTTTTTCGCTTAATTGATGAGGTTTTCAGGGACAATGAATGTAATTTACATCCTTTTTAAAGTGCAGCCATTGTGAAGAACAATTACGTTTTGAACGTTTTTATGAAAAGTATCATTATCACAACTTATAAAAATAGTTCCGGAATCCGATATTTTGAGACATTTTTATAATTTTCTCATATTGAAAGTCTTTGATTTACAACATTCAAACTTTCTGAATCAAATTTTTACGAAAGCCAGGTTGACTCCGGAAAAAGTAGATGATGTTTAATATGATACAATACTTGTCTATTTTTTAAAACAAATTATTTCCCTTTAAAATTTTTGAAATGCCAGGTGCATTAAAAATATTTTCTTTTATTAAAAAATTATATGAAGTACCTTGATGTTACGGCCATAAAATTTAGAAGATTTTTTCCTTTTTATTATGGCATTATATTTCCTAAAAATATTGTGGGTGAAGGTTGCAATATGAGCGTAATTGAATAATAAATGCTTCATGCCGATATCGCCAATTCTTCAAAACCATAGCCAAACGCGCCAAATATTGGTATTAAAAAGCTTAGTTTTTATACAATTTTTTAAAATACTCTGAATGATCTTTCGTGTAATTTTATAATTTTATCCCTTAAATGCAACCACCTTCTTTATTCGAATCGAGTTCAGAAATTATTATCTTCATATACAGTGCGAATAAAAATAACGAACTTCAATTAAAAAGTGTGATTTTTGGACTTCATTAATAAAAAAATTACACAAAAAACTGATTCCATATTCTTAATAAGAAGCTTAGGGACTATCATTTGTGATATGTCTTGTCTCAAAGTGCGAGCTTCCACAAAAGTGGTTCCCTTGTAAGTATCTCTTCTCTATTTTTTGTTACAGCGCCATTCTCTCCCTTTAATGCAGTGATGTGTTTCTTTCCAACAGACAAACATCCTTCTACGTCCCCAAGGCCCTTGTTGTTTTCAATGGCTTTCCTTACTAGCTCACAGTTGAATTTTCTTATGTTTTCTTTCATGCTTTTGCACAGAGTGTTACAAAGTTCTCAATCCTGGAACTAGTATTTCGATCGTCCACCTTCATATCTCTTCGCCTTTTCATGCGCTGTTTTGTCGGCTTAGATAATTAATTTGTTATTGTGCTTTTTACATGGTACACCACCTATTTCCCCGTCAGTTTCAATAATTGTCTTAACGATGCTTTCATCTGCTTCTGATTGATTGATTGATTGTTTGGCTTTTTTATGGCGCAAGAGCATCTGGGCTATACTGCGCCAATTTTCTTCTGAGATAACGTCTTCAATAAGTCCTTCCAGTACAGAAAAGCGATTATTTTAATTCCAACTTGAATGGCTTAGTATTTTCTTTCAGTTACATTAAATCCACCCTCTTACATGCTTGTTTTCTAATGAACTTCTGTCTTTCTAACGTAGTATTTAAGTGCACTTTATATCTACCATTCGATGATCACTTCCGCTATTAAATCTGTTCAATATGCTGCAATCTTCAATAATTGATTCTTGTTATATATATATATATATATATATATATATAATATGAAATTTGCATATGTTAATGAGGTGGAGCACAAGTGGACGTAATCTTAATTTCAGGATCAACCAATTATCGCTGACGCCAAACATGTATAATATGCAAATTACAGTCGGTGCTTTTTAAGCAGAAGGGCGAAGTGGATGCAGTCAGTCACCAAATTATAGACACTTTCGAAGACTCTGAAGAAGCTACAATGTCTGAACGTGGAAGACGTGTACAATTTCAGCAGTTATCGAGGTTGAGTTTTAAGTGTCTTGAGTTTAATCAACAGTTGAGAGAAGTCGTTTAATCGGACTTCGTGAGGCCGGTTGATCGTATCGTCGTACTGCGGAGCGAATTGAACGAGAAGTATCGGTGGTGGTACGATGGTAGCGTAGATGGTTCAAAGAACATTCCCACACAAAAAGGCGTGGAACAGGGACTCACAGACGGATTGCTGAGAGGACAGATCGACGCATAAGAAGAGCGGCGTTGTCAAGCAGAACATTCACTACGTCACAAATTCGAGCTGCCGTTGCACCTGAGGTGACCCTGCAAACAATCTGCAATCGTCTACTGGAAGCAGGGCTATGTACACTTGTACCTCTGGCATGTGTACCCCTGACTCCGACCCAAGGTCGGGACCAGCTGCAGTGGTGCCGACAACGTCTGCACTGGAGAGCGCACTGGTGATCTGTCGTTTTCAGCGATGAAAGCGATTCTGTTTGGGAGCCTCAGATGGCCGTATGCTTATTCGCAGACGCACAGGGGAGCCTCTCCACCCTTCTTGCATCCGCCATTGACACACAGGGCCTACACGGTCTCCTCTTATGGGGAGCGATCAGCTATCACTCCCGTACAGAACTAGTGTTTGTACCGGGCACGTTAAATAGCATTCTGTATGGAGATTATCGATCCAGTCGTTATTAGTTGCCATTTGTAAGGTTAGTCCATAATGGTGTCTTCCAGCATGGCAATACCAGCCCACACGCAGCACGTGCAATGCAACATGCACTTCAAGACATCAGACAACTTCCATGACCTGCACGTTCACCGGACTTGCTCCCATTGAGCACGTGTGGAATTTTATGTGACAACGACCAACCGGCCTCAAAAAGTCCCATTAGACCACCTCCCTCAAATTTCGTTAACTGCTGAAATTTTACACGTCTTCCACGTCCAGAGATTGTAGCTTCTTCAGAGTCTTCGCAAGTGTCTATAATTCAACGACTGATTACATCCTTTCGGCCTTCCCCTTAAACACTACCGACCATAATTTGCATATTATAGTACATTTTGTCGTAAAGTGATAACCGGTTGATCCTAAAATTAAGATCACGCCTACGTGTGCTCCACCCCATTAACATATGCAAATTTCATAACCATCCAGCAATTCCTTCTTGGTGTTCTTTTTTCATTTTCCGGCGGTATATATATATGTATATATATACACTCTGTTGCCATAAAATATTTGCACCCGGAAAGAATTGAGCCACAACTTCGAAACTCGGCATACAAATGTAGTTCGGCGAGTTATGCAAATGATCCAACGTACAGCACTAATGAGCATTGTGGAGGCATGCAATGCGTGTATGAACTGTGACGCGAGTAGAATTTAAAAGGGCCGGTGCGCTCAGTCATGGGCATTTACAACTGGGTTGGTAGCTCGGATATACTACATTGACACGAAGGATAACTTATAGATATACCCTATGGCATTACGAACAGTTGTTTGACTTTGAGAAGGGGCGGATCATAGGCCTCCAAGAGACTGGTTATTCGAACAGACAGATCGGCCGGCATATTGGACGAAGCGATATGGTAGTTGCCCGATGTTGGAACTAGTGGCTCAGAGAAGGTACAGTCAGCCGTCGCAGTGGCTCTGGACGTCTCCAGGCCACCAATGCGCGAGAGGATCACACAATCAGGAGAGCAGCCATGTCAGCACCAACACTGACGCTATCAATAATTCGACTCCATTTGCCAACTCGTAGGGGTCCATTGATATCAAGGGAATCATTTGGCGATGATTGGCTGACGCTGGGCTCAGGTCTCGACGACCATTATGGCGCTTGCCTCTGACACCCCGCCATAGGCGGTGTCGTCTGGAACGGTGCTGCTCACGGTCAAGCTGGACAGTGTAAGATTGGAGGAATGTTATATTTAGTGACGAATCCCTCATTTTACTCGATGCTGATGACCGCCGTACACGTGTGTGGAGACAAGGAGGTCAGCGGTCGAATCCAATATTCGTTACTAAGCGGTACACAGCCATTACACCTGGTGTGACAGTCTGGGGAGCGATCTCCTGGGACAGCCGGTCACCTTTAGTCGTGCTACGAGGTACTCTCACCGCTGCAAAGGTACATCGATGATATTTTGCAGCCGGTGGTACTGCCTATTGTATCTGGCCGCCCAGGTACTGTTTACCAGTAGGACAACGCTCGACCACATACTTCTCGGCTTTCGCAACAATGTCTTCGAGATGTTAATGTCCTTGAATGGCATGCCAGGCCTCCAGACCTTTCGCCTATCGAACTTGTTTGGGACATGTTATGTAGGCAACTTCAGCGTCTCGGAATACCTCCGAACTCTTTCAGCAGTTGCTGCATTTGTAGCAGGATCTACGACAGCGGGACATCAGCTACTTAATTGACTCTATACCCCACCGAGTATTGACTTGTATGGCTTCTAGGTGTGGTTTTACCACCTATTGAAAAGCACGTTCTTTGTATTGCTACACGTCAATAAAACGGTGTTTTGTTTTGATCACTTGTTCATCTACTCAAACACTATACACATGCCGAGTTTCGCAGTTGTGGCTCAATTCTTTCTGGGTGCACATATTTTATTGCTAAACAGAGTGTATATATATATATATGAATAAAAACGTACAATGTTGCACCAGCCATCTTGTCTCTTGTCATCTTTTTCATACTTTCAGCATGAATCAATTTTTGATATGATTTCAAAAACTGGGCAATTTGTTATGTTCCTGAGTATGTTCTTTTTATCAAACTGGATATGTACTTTTTTTTCTCAACAAATTGGAAAGTGGATTTATACGGAGACCGTGAGGTGGGTGCAATCATGTTCTGTTCAACAAATAAGATTATTTGCGTCATATATCTAACTTACGTATTAAGTATTTTTAAACACATGAAAACAGTGAAATGATGACTGGTTTATGCTTTATGCAGCTTTAGATTTCATTTATAAGAAAAGGGTTGTTTTTTGCTACTCTTATAATATAGAGGAGGGACGATCGACAACAGTATATGAAAGAGAAAATCTGATTTGCAGATTATCATTTACGTAGACCATTTGAAGGTTACACTGGACTAAATATTAATGGGATGTGTTCTAAGTAAAATTTATCCCTGAAAGAAAAATTGAAACTTACACAAGGCATAATATGATAAAATGTAATATATTATGTAAGACAGTTGTGATAGCACCTAGGTTCGAATTTCCTTTAGTGTTTTATCCCATCAGCTTTGAGACTATCTCTGGCTTGCTTTCTCTTTGCTGTTACTAATTATGTATCCACTCTAAAACAGTTTTATTTTCTTCATAATGATTTACATCAATTGACTGTTTATACTTGTCGAAAGTGTCCTTTGGGGCAACATGCAAATATGAATTAAATTCAATATTGAACCCATGTTTGCAATATTTAACAGGTTGTCTTTTTTTTTCTTTCACAAGATTTACGATAAAGCATGTGAATTTTTTCCCCGCAACCAAGTCAGGACTAAAGAACTTCTTATTTGGATTACCTTTTTTCAATGACTTTCAAAGGCTGAAAAAAGATTGATGGGATGCTTAAGATACTGTTTTTGTTTATCGGTTATCTTTTTTTGCTCTCTCATATGTTTACTTCTTAAATCTTCTGCTATGATTTGTCAGTTCTTAATTTTGTAATGATCTAGTCATCCTTGCACCAGATATAACAAACTTATTGAAAATTTTTTTGTTGCATATGCATATTGTAATTGTTTTCTTCGTGGATGTACACTGAAGTGCCAGAAAAATTGGCACACCTACCTAATATCGTGCAGCCCCCCTCCGTGCGCATGCCAAAGTGCCGCAACACGACGTGGCATGGACTCGACTAATGTCTGAAGGTATCCTGGAGACAATTCACACCAGGAATCCTGCAGGGCAGTCCACAAATCCATAGGAGTGCAAGGAGGTAGAGATCTCTTCTGAACAGCACGTTGCAAGGCATCCCAGATATGCTCGATAATGTTCATGTCTGGCGATTTAGGTGGCCAATGGAAGTGTCTAAAGTCAGAAGAGTGTTCCTGGAGCCACTCGGTAGCAACTCTCGATGTGTGGGGTGTCGCATTATCATGCTGAAATTGTCCAAGTCCGTCGGAATGCACAATGGACATGAATGGGTGTAGGTGATCGGACATGATGCTTACGTACCTGTCAGAGTTGTCTCTAGACGTATCAGGGGTCCCATATCACGCCAACTGCACACGCCCCATACCATCACAGAAGCTCCACCAGCTTGAACAGTCCCCTGTTGACATGTAGGGTCCATGGATTCATGAGGTTGTCTCCATACCCGTACACGTCCATCCGCCTGATGCAATTGGAAACGAGACTCGTCAGACCAGGCAACGTGTTTCCAGTCATCAACAGTCCAATGGCGGTGTTGGCGGACCCAGACGAGGCGTAAAGCTTTGTGCCGTGCAGTCAACAATGGTACACGAGTGGACCTTCGGCTCCGAAAGCCCATATCAATGATGGTTCGTTGAACAGTTCGCACGCTGACACTTGTTGATGCCCCAGCATTGAAATCCGCGGCAATTTGAGGAAGTGTTGCACGTCTATCTCGTTTAACGATTCTCGTCAGTCGTCGAATGTCCCGTTCTTTCAAGGTCTTTTTCCGGCCGCACCGCTGTCGGAGATTTGATGTTTTACCGGATTCCTGATATTCACGGTATACCCGTGAAATGGTCGTACGCGAAAATCCAAATTTTGTCGCTATCTCGGAGATGCTATGTCCCATCTCTCTTGTGCCGACTATAACGCCACGTTCAAAATCACTTAAATCTTGATAACCTGCCATTGTAGCGGCAAGAACCGATCTAATAGCTTTGCCAGACATCTCTTGTCTTATATAGGCGCTGCCGACCGCATCGCGTTACGCTGATTGGTTGCAAAGCTCCGTTATTTGCATACGCACGCCTGTACCGGTTTTTCTGGCACTTCAGTGTAAAACCAATGACTAGATTCCACAGGCGTACGCAGAAAGTTCATAAGGGGGGAGGTTATAGGCCCAATGAGGTGGGGTTACAGAGCTACAACTCACATATTCCTATGTTGAATATACAAAATTTCATTGCAAAAAGGGGGGGTTACAACCCCATCAACACCCCCTGCGTACGCCAATGCTAGATTCCTTTCTTCTATTATTACCATCCAGAGTCTGCCATTGCTTGATTCGTTTTTGATGTATAAAACAACATGAATATGCATTTTGTCGAGAAAAGTCAACTATGGCTTTAAAATTAAACTGCTGTTTCTGTTAAAGACACCATGCATTTT
>QLNU02014435.1:39025-50286 GCA_006491805.2 Dysdera silvatica | reverse complement strand
ATTACAGAATTATTATTGCAGCTCTTTTTGATCACTTCCTGATAGCTTTTCGAGATCTTACGGTTTCCAGACATATTTCATCTTTTGCCTTGCCAGCCATTTTTCTTTTGATTCCCCCCTTTTATTTCTTCTATCCAGGGCCGTAACTACGGGGTGGCATGGAAGGCTCACGCCGGGGTGTAGGCGAGGAAAGGCATAAAGTCGGCTGTAATAATTCACAGAGGAGAGTATGTCCATAGCAAATGGGACGCAATCTGGACTGTTCTGCCAGGGACGCAAGACCATCTAGCTATGGTGCTGCTTCTGTCACCCTTTTGTGCAATGTCATTTAAAACAAATCCATCAGATAATGACTGACATTGCAGTATTTTGTCCAAAATTTTCCCCTATTTAGATTTTCAATACACATAATAAACTATTTTCAACTTTTGAATATACCTTTTAAAAATGTAAAATTTAAGTTTACTGATTAAAATTGTTTTAAAGGCAATTAAGAACACTAACCTCCGTTGGATTAGATGAAGTTAGAAAAACTGGATTGGAAGGAAAGTGGGAGTGCAAGTGGCAAACAAAACCTTTGGATAGAGGAAAGTGGGCGACGATCGTTAAGGAGACTCAGGTCCTTTAGGGATTGTAACACAAAAAGAAAAGATAGTGGAAGCTGTTGAGAGAGCATTACTATTTCCAATTAAGGGAACATAATATGGATCTTCATCACTATTTGCCAAAAATTCTAAACTTTCTTGAGAATATAAAATTGAAGATATGTAGTCAAATACTTGATAACCTGGAATAAATGAACTGTCAGTAGAATGGCGACATACTGCGCTAATTAAATAGAAGCAAAAAATATACAAACTTTATTGGTTCAGTTGATTTATAAAAACAAAATAACGTTGCTGATAGCTATTTCGGTAGCACGCATATGGTATCATCGTTAGTCACCATTCTCTGTCGGAAATATGGATAACTCGTTTTTCAAAAAATCATAATTGACACCACTATGGTACTAAACCCACCCACTTTCTCCTATATATACGAGACGTATCCAGAATGTAAGTTCCGTTAATAAATGTTGCCGCTGAGGTCATGATTGTGCGTGTATGTACCGAGTTCCTTTATTCATTGGCTATTCACAAATACAATTTTTAGACAACAAGATCGTGTTGACTCATCGCTCTGTGTGTTTTAAATGTTAAAAAAGTCTACAAAGAATGTGAAGCCAGCAAATAAAAGAACTAGAGATATTAGATTTTTGGGCATCACCTTAAACGGTCGACTGAATTGGAACGAACAAATAAATGAAATCTGCAAAAAAATACGAATAGCTGCAAGAACCATAATAAGACTAAACGGCTTAATACCATTACATAGCAAAATACAATTGTATTATTCACTAATATATAGTCATCTCAATTATGGGAACAGCTTATGTGTATATACTAGTAAAAATAATTTGGATCACATACAAAAAATAATAGATTATTAAACAATAAATCCAATAAATCTTTAATTGCATTAAAATATGAGAATGGTATTCTAGAGATAAAAGAAATACATTTAAAATATTAAACATACATATCTTTGAATAACCCAGGGGAAATATGATGATGTCATTTTAATATCATGGTAACATCCAATTACAAAAATACAAGATCGGGTGATTTATATTAATTAAGGAATATCAGAACTGAAATGGGAGCTAAAAATATAAATTATAATTGTGTTAAAATGTGGAATGAACTACCTAATGATATGAAGAGCATGCAAAGCAAAGGAGAATTTAAAAAAGACTTAAAGCACTGCTAATAAATAGGCAACTAACAGATCGTGAATTAGGGAGTGGGGACATTTAATCTTCATTTAATGATTTTACTCTGCTTCTCCTGTTCTCTGTGTGGCATGGAAATAAAAATTTTGATTGATCGATTGATTTATTGTCAACTTTGTGAGGTGCTGTATGACAACGTTTGGCCGCATAGTGCTGCCAAAACTCAAGATCATTTTGCTGGGAGCAAATCGACCATCCTTCCTGTGGTCCAGACTTAGCGACAAATGATTTTTATCTGAAAATGGGACTTGGTGGCCGACGTTCCTTCGAAGATGAAGTTATGAAAAAAGCCACGAAGTGTGGATTTCATCATAGGCAGCTTTATTAAACGATACCTGGAGGTACAAAAACGACACTGTCTTAACTGCAAAAAAGAACATGTAAAACCAATGATCACACATGTAAAACCAAAAAATCAAATTTTTTTAATAGCCAGTTGGAATTTACTTTCTTGGATATTTTGCGTAAATATGAATCATATATAAATGATTCATTAATTGTATTCTGTCAGTAAATAATAGAAGATAGCTGAGCCAATTTGAAGTAATAAAACGAGACTGCATGTCTATAATGGGAAACTTACTTAACACTGGCAATTCATTAAAGATTTGAGTGAAATTTATAACACATTTCATAAAAGAGAATGATTAAGTTTCAAGATTTCAGATATGAAATCAGAGAAATATATACTGGGGTAGACACACATGACTGATTTTCTTAGTAACCGGTTTAATTTAACTAGGAACGTTTCTTAAAAATTGAAAAAAGCTTAATGTAAACCACATCGCTTACAACTATGTAATTACAGCCACGAATGAGTTAGATTATTAAAGTCTGGAAATATGATAATATATTAAAAACGCGCAGAAGAAAAATGCTTAAATATTTTTCATTAGTAGTTTTAAACATTTTTGATCTTTCTTACAACGTCTGATAGCTAAAAGTTCGAATAAAATTATTTTACATAAATCTCATGACGTTTGAAAGTTCACAATAAGTTTCATACTCTGCATGTTTTAAAGATGAAAACAACAACAAAATAACTGCGTGTTAAAAAAAGACTTTCTTATAAAAATTATTTTTAAACATTTCTTTTGGTAAATAAATACCCTTCATTAAAAAATAAAAACGGGAATGATTTGCTAAGTTAGAGAAAGGATAAGATGAGTTCGATTTTTCGTTTACGAGAAGTTTCAAATAAATTGATTATTTGAGAAATTCTCGCTAAATACCTGAAAGGAAATTTAGCTGAATGATTCGTAAATGGGAACATAACATTTGATGCCTCCATTAATATCAGAAATGTATTTCGCCTGTCTTATTAACATTCTAAGACATGGCTATGAAAATCATAGTTAAAAGTGAAGTATTTTTTAATTGATTGGTATTCGTTTGCGCCCGTCGTAATTAATGGAAGTTTAAATACTAGCTTTTAATTTAATTTGTTTTGGAGGCGAGGGGCATGGATGCGTTATACAATTTGTCTTCTATAATTTGGCTTAGTTTAGTTTTTTGATGTGTTCCAAGACTAAACTAAGGACCACTGGGGATGGTACCGGCGGCTTTACGCGCAACCTTCGAATTACGATATATTGAAGATCGAACAAGTTTACTAGGAGTAAAATCTAGTCCTGAGTTCAATGTAGGCTAACCATTAATAATCAAAGATCACAATTTTCGAAGTAAATTGTTTTAGGTAAGGTAAAATAATTCTCTCCTTCTCTCATAAAGAAACTAAATTTAAATTGGAATGTTTGATTCTGGAGAATATTTCTTTGATTGCCAAACTATACATAAACACCCTCGAACTTCTTACTCTCTATGAAGGAAAAGCTTTTTCACTTACCATTATCTGCTTTCGGAAAAAACCCCCCAACGCTTTTAATGAGTAAGCTTTATATTTTATGGTGAAAATATTTATAAGTTTTATTTATTCAATAGATCATTGAACAGAAAATTAAATCCAACCTATAAAGTAGTTTTTTAGGGAAAGTAATGCATTTTTCCTTTAACTAACAGATCTTACAAATGCTAGAAATAAAAAAACAAAACGAAGAAGAAACGTTATAAGAAGATTAATTCCTAGAGAGATAGTAAGAGAAGATGAAAAGGAGGCGCACAAAAGCCGAAAGAAAAATGCCACAAACTGTTCCCTTTTAAGATTTACGATTAACGTTCCGCTCTGTATATTTGAAGTCGATATTTGAAGTTTTCTGAATTCCGATATCGAGACGGCCAAAATAAATTCGCTTCTGTAGAAATTTGAATTTGAATGTGTCGAACGTCTTTCACACAGTTTTATAGTTTGCTCTTTGTAAAGAAATACCTCAGGATTAAAATTTGTGACGCCCAATTTCACCAGCAATATTTATGATAAAAATGGAAAAAAAAATTATATACGAGATATAGCTCAGTTTTTCTAAAAATAATCTGGATGCGTTCTCTACACTATCATATGGCCTTTTTTATCACATTTATCTAAGGCAGAGATCCCAAACTTTCTTATGCTCCGTACCCCTAGGCAATGTTCATTTTCGTCACGATAATTTAGATGCAATTATTTTCGAAAAAATATAAACGCGATTGAATCTGGAGTTTGGAATAAGAAATTCCTGTATATATCTTTAAAAACAAAATGTTTTTACAAGAAAGTTATAATTTTTGTTAACCACCTAGCCTCCGGAGGCATCAGTGGCGGTTTTAGCACTTGAGGCCCCATGCGCAATCTAATTTTGAGCCCCCCTTCTAAATATTTCCTTTGCGGCCTTTCCTGTCCCTATTTATCTTACAAACATTGACGTACCTACGGGGTCGTATTCCCCACTAGAAAAATATTACCCCCTAGAAAATTTCTGATTCAATGTAATACCTAAGTAATACTATGTGCTGACCATTGAGGTGGGAGCTATAGCCCCCGTCCTTGAAAAAAATTAACCCTTACACTTCTATTAGGACAACTATTAGGAGATAGTAAAAATTTTAGATTATATGAAGAGGTGAAAATATTAAGGATATAAATGAATTTTATAACATTTTAAAAAAGGCGTTATAAAACTGATGGATAGCTTATTTATGACCTTAATTTTTCACGTAATTCAGTTTAACAAAAAAATATTACTTTTACCTTTATAGCTTTCACGTCTTATTATAATTGAAAACTGTTCTTGCGGTTTAAATATTTAAAGTTTCTTCAGCCAAATTAACATAAAATTATAGCTTTATTTTCTAAATAACATATATAGCATGTCGTCTCCCACAATATAAATATTCGCTTTTCAGGCTTTCTTAACTGTTGCCACTTAGAAACGCAAGAAAACAAACTTCCGAATTTTAAAATCAATTCAGTCTTTCGTGTTCACACACGTCATTCTCGGAGGCTCCGCCAAAACGGCGTACTAAATTTCGTTAGCTATGTGTTCCAGTGAATTAATTTATTTATTGGCGTCTATTATTGAATTAACCTAAATATTTAAAGTATTAATAAATATGATTTTCAACTGGATGAATTACTGGATTTTTTCAACACTTATATAACTGCAAGCAAACTGAAACATTGAATGATAAAATGCAAAATATTCACATTCAAAAATCCAAGAATGTCTAGTTTTTACACAGTTAATTTAATTCATAATTTGCGAAAAGAATACGTTTTGCAACACATACCCTTTCAAACGCTTGTCATGCTTCTGTTTCGATTTCGTGCATCCATTTAAGTGTTAGCTGGGCTTTGATTGGCTAGTACTGATTATAGGCGCCCATATGGGGGGCAGAGGAAGGCTCGAGCTCTACTAGCTGTTTAAAAATTTGATTTGCCCGATTCTGCTATGCATTTACTTTCAAAAGTTTTACAGTCACATTTTAAAATAAGGTACTTTTTAGCTCATTACTAATTGTCAAGCAATATCCATTTAATTTGACGTAGCATTACGCAGATTAGATTTATAAGCAAAGAACAACATTATAAGCGTAAGTAATGTTGTTAAAACGTTTTATTTCAACGTACGTTTCTGACGGACTTGGCCGTCTTTCGTCAGGAATACAAAATGAGAAAATAAATATTAGAAAACTGGAGATGGTGTTATTGCGTGACTATTGTGTTGCCAGTTGTGGATGAATAATTAATGTGAAAATTTTATTAAACGTTTCCAATCTTGACCGAAAGTGGGAGTAGATTTTGGTTCATTGACTATGATAGAAGAATTCTTATTGATATGGAATGCTTCTAAAATATCTAATTCATGTATTGATCTTTGATGACAGATAATTGTGGGTTGGTTGAATTTGAATTTGTGGTTATGTGACCAGCAATGAACCGCAATGGCAGACTTACGGAATTCTGCCTTCTCTACGTATTTAGATTGTTCCGTTAGTCTGTGCTACAAGGCTCTTTTAGTCTGGCCTATGTAGGACAAGTTGCATTCGCATAGATTTGGTAAACACCCCACATTTTAAAATTTAGATGTCGTCCTTAAGTTTAGAGATATGGATTTCATTGAATAGGGAAAGAATTACTCTGAAGTTTGTTTTTTTAAGAATTTTGGAGAGAAGGGAGCTAATTTATGAGGAAAAAGGGAAAAACAATGGTGCCGGAGAATTCACAATTGGATGTGTAAGAAAGTGTAGTGCTAGGAACTGATTTTGTAAATTTTTGGACAGCAAGATCAATTATTTTCGGGTTATAGCCTCTATTGATGGCAATGAATGGAATTGATGGAATTGAACAAATTTTCAATCCACGAAAAACATATGTGTAAAAAGAAGCCATTTTTTGTTTAACGGGGTGGCAGGATTTGTTGTTGGGTGGAAGAGAAACAGCAAATGGTTTGCAGTAAACTGAAGTGATAAATTTATTGTTAGTCCTTTTTATGAGAATGTCTAGAAAATGAAAAGTGTTGTTATTTTCAATTTCAAGTGAAAATTCTAAGTGGTGATCTATTGAATTAATGATGGGTAGAATGGATGATATTTTATGTGATGGACCTTTCCCAAAGAATGAAAATATCATCGACATATCTTACCCAAAATTTAAAATTAATTTTCTTGAAAAGTTGTTCTTCGAAATAATACATGTAGATTTCGGATAAGATGGGGGATAAAGGGTTCCAATCCCTCGGTTTTATTGAATGAGAGAGCAATTTTGAAATCTACATATATAATTCCGAAGAACAACTTTTCAAGAAAATTAATTCTAAGTTTTGGGTAAGATATGTCGATGATATTTTCATTCTTTGGGAAGGTCCATCATATGAAATATCATCCGTTCTACCTATCATTAACTCAATAGATCACCACTTAGAATTTTTACTTGAAATTGAAAATAATAACTCTTCATTTTCTAGACGTTCTGATAAAAAAGACCAACAATAAATTTATCACTTTACCGCTAACTATTTACTGTCTCTCTTCCACCCCACAACAAATCCTGCCACCCCATTAAACACAAAATTACTTCTTTTTGCACATATGTTTTTCGCGCATTGAAAATTTGTTCCACGCCTTCGACCCTTTCCCACGAACTCTCTGTCCTCAAAACAATTGCCATCAATAGAGGCTATAACCCGAATATAATTGGTATTGCTGTCCAAAAATTTACAAAATCAGTTCTTAGCACCACATTTTCTTACACACCCAAGTCTGAATTCTCCGGCGCCATTATTCTTTCCTTTTCCCCAAAAATTAGCTTCCTTCTCTCCAAAATTCTTAAAAAGGCAAACTTCAGAGTGATCCCTTCCACATTCAACAAAATCCATGTCTCTAAACTTAAAGACAACATCCCAATTTTAAAACGTTGGGGTGTTTACCAAATCTACAGCAAATGCAACGTCCTACATAGGCCAGACTAAACGAGCCTTGCAGCACAGACTAAAGGAACACTCTAAATATTTAGAGAAGGCAGAATTCCATAAGTCTGCCACTGCAGTTCATTGCTGGTCACATAACCACAAATTCAAATTCAACCAACCCACAATTATCTGCCAGCCAAGATCAATACATGAATTAGATTTTTTAGAAGCATTCCATATCGATCGACAATCCCCCCACTGCCCAACACCACTTAGCCCATTGGCTATCAATTCATTTGACGTTAATACCTATCTGGGATTACAGAGCCGCCTAATCAACGGCCACCCTTCCCATATAACCTTTTTCACAGTTATAATTTAATGTAATGATGGCATCTCGGTGTGTGGGTTTCTGAAAGTTTTACTTTCGCTTGTAAGCGCAGAGTGGTATTTAAACATCCTGAGTTAAGTTCTTGTCCACATGCCTATTGCTTTGGTAAATTGATTGGCATTCCCATGAAAAAGTTTTGTCTTGCTCGTTTCTAGAGACCAGGATTACACACGTGGTTTATTCAGGGATTGTTAATGGCGAACTTGGCAGGAAAATGTAGAGCTTGAGCGATCGCCTGCGACCCGAACGGCAGTCATACAAAATTTTAGGAAACGCAAGAAATGTGTACAATTGGAAGACTTTCTCCCTATTTCGAGAGGAGGGAGGGAAGGGATAACACATAAACACATGTGGAAATGAACTGTGATTCCCTTTCATTCAGTTCCCAACATTTGTCTGTATTTAAATTCAACAGAAACGTTTGTGTGAAGACATCATGATACATCACATAGCCTGCAAGCCATAAAAGTATAATTTATAAATGTTTCGGCGAAAATTATGAATTCAGAGCAAGCACACATTTAATTTTAAAAATATTTATTTCTAGTAAGAAATTGTAAAACATATTTAGCAACACGTGAGAATTTCAAATAATATAATTTTCTTTTTAATTTTATTTTACTTATTGTTTTTTGGTATGGGTTTTGATTTTGATGCCCCCGAAATTCTGAAGCCCCAGGCGCACGCCTCATGCGCCTGTGCGGAAATCCGCCATTGGCGCTGATTCATATCGAATCCAATAATATGGCACACTTTCTTTTCTTGGCAATTATGATCCAAAGATAGGTTCTAGTGTGGGCGATAATGATGATTGGCGAATCAGGGTTGATCGTGCTATTTTAATATTATATTTAACAATGTTTCATTGGCTGACAGCAGTGGCGCAGGAAAGGGGATGTCGGGGGTGCAAGCCCCTTTTATTGGATATCAAGGATTTTCTTCCTTTAACGCCCAATCACATGATCTTTATTAAAACTACTTGACTCCCTACGTTTTTTAATTGCCACGCCCCCGACTGACAGTAAACTAATAGCAAGTTTACTTTCCATCAAGCTATCCACCTTGCTATTCCTTCACTCTATTCGAAGGTGGGCAAAACTGCTCAGTGATCCATTCATAAGTTAGGCACATATACATATTCTACTCCTGCTATTCATTCATGCTACTCGTACTATTTTGTTAGTCTCCATGCTATTCCTTCCCGTTTTTCATAAGATTTTTCATTGAATGAATCTCGTATCTTCCCTCTCAGATATTTTTGAGGATTTTTATTTTATCTGTTTATACCCGTTTCACAATTTACAGAGCAAGTTGATCGAAAGGAAATTTGAGATAAATAATACGAAAATGAGCGGAAATTCGAGACAGATGTGTTTGACATAATGCAATCTTTCGATATTTCTTTGAGTTTTTACGAAAGCAAAGATTCAAAGAAAAAGTACTCAAGAAATGGAAAGTGAAAACACTTAAAAATAACTGGGATGACAGTTAATCGACATTTCATCGTAACTTTAGATAAAAAGGCTTGTTCTTATTATTATCCTCACTAGGTAAGAGAATCTCTTTCCCTCTCCCTCCTTTTTTTCGCCATTTTCCAATTCTTTCGACGTTATTACAGAGTGAAAATTTCGCGAAAATACGACGATAAAAAATTTAATTATTACAAGAGTTTTTCTTTTCAAAAAAGTTGGATTTTCCTTACGTTCTTCGTAATTCCGAAACAAACTTTCATTTTTAAAAATTGTTTCATGACATTTTCTTCATATATATGTAGCATAACATAAGTGAACAAAATCTGTAGCAAAACTCTCGCAACTCACGGAATGTGTCATGTATCTTCATGTGGACGTTCAGTCATTCGTTTTCACTAAATTATTTAGTGAAGGATTTTGCAAATTTGTTGTGGAGGTCAGCATCTGAGGTAAATGATTTTCATGTAGGATTTAATTCCCTCCCCGAGAAGAGCAATATTATTCGATTTCGTAAATATTACTCTCGAAGAACTCTGATTTGATCGGAAATTATAGGCTTTAGAATACAATTTCCTTTATATCTTTAAATTTATTGTAAATTTGAGTAACTCTAAATGTTGCATTAAAGGAATATGTTATGCATTTGCTATTTCTGGACGTTTCTTTGAAGAAAATTAGCATTCGTTATTTGAAGAGTATTTTCGGAAACAGAATGTGAAATGCGAGACTATTGCCGATATCATAAGCACACAAAAATATACATTTATTAATGATCTAATTAAATGTGAATAACTCCCTCTTTATAAATGTTAAAAAGGATGCAGAGAGACGGATTACTGACATTTTGTTTTAAATTCATCGGCGAATTCTTTCCTTCCATATCTTATTTCATATTTCAATTATGAAAGGTATTTATATTAAACGCAAGTTGTTTTTCCCTTAAGTGCTTTCCGAGTTTGATGGGTATTTTTTTCATTATTCACATCACTATAAATGCTTGGATTGAATCCTTATTTAGATGAGCTTTCTGCGACTTAAAAATTAAAGCTTTTTAGCAAAAATGCATAATCGCAAGAGCTGGAAATTGACATTGGGCTAAAACTAGTCATTATCCAACCGCTTTTAAAAATACTCGGGGAAGAAGGATGGGGGGTAGACCTATCATTGCATAGGGTAACTCGCTGCTGTATCCAATACTTTTAATACATACAATTAGGTAGATTATAGAGGCTGGAGCCAGGGGAGGGTCATGGAAATTCTCGGAGACATTTAATGAATAAATTAGCTGAAACGACAATTGTGATCGGGTATCACTCCCTTCGGCAATTCGTAACCTCCCCACCTCGTCATTTTCAGCGAGGATATGTCGGAAATTCATGCACATACGACTGGAAGGGATTAGGGGGTGATCTGTTTGTGTATCGGATTAGTCCTCAAACAGATTAAAGTGGATTTCCATTCGTTTTTACCCTCCTACCCTTATTCAAAGCAAGTTTACCTTCCATTCGTCACGTCGGGGTCTATATGGTCGGCGAAATGTAAATAATATAAAAATCTTTGATAAACCTTTTTAAACCTGCGCCTCCCATTCTAAAATCCTTTATGGCTCGTATACCCCTTTAGTTGCGGTTGGAAAAGCACTTGTAGCTTTAAAAATGAGCATAAATTTTTGGTTTTTCATGGGGTAAACTTGTTCAAAGATAACCCCATCTTCAGTTGCACATTTATTTTATAGGTGCTACTGAGCCCTTTGTATTCCACTTTTCTGTAATAAAAATTATCAC
>QLNU02014435.1:15208-38925 GCA_006491805.2 Dysdera silvatica | reverse complement strand
GAACGAGATGAAAATGCCTTCGCCATCCTCTCCTCCCACGATGTTGAACCCTAGACCGGTAGCGCCTTTGGACAACATCACCTTCCGAGGTTCCCTGGAATGGAAATACGAAACATCAACACACCCTGCAAATTAAAAAAGCAATAATAGCCAGAACCTTCAGAGCAAATAATTGATGCGAAGAATTGCGCCTTTAAACGAAGGCAGTAAAAGTCCACAACAGTCTGGACTGCTCGGAGATTTTTTGGATTCTCGCGAGCAGTTATTTTCAACGTTGAAATTCAAACCAGGACGACGAAAAAACAAGAAAATTTTGTTGGTTATTCTTTAACAAATAAGATTGCTTTATTTATCAGGATGAGCACAGAATGTTTCGAAATGGCGTCCATGTTGTCGTTGGATTTCATATCTGTGGTGATCACGCACATGTGTTTTCACAAACAAAAAGTTCTAAAACAAATTTCAAGCAGTCTGGATTTTTACTGTGATTTATTCCACTTAGAACATACTCAATTTCCGAGACGGACTGGGTCCTTTCAAAGGGAGCATAACTTGGATCAATGTTTCTCAAAGTGCGGTCCGCGGCGGCTTAACAAGTGGTCTGCAGGATCGTAACCGAATTTCAAAAAAACTAGAAATTGCTAGAATTTGGGTTCGGGTGAGATTTATGGAATTTCTCGTAAACATTACTTGTTATAAACCTTACTTTACGGCATTTTGTGAAAGATTTGAATCCTCTGAATACACCCGTGCTGTCTACATTGCTTATTATTATTATTTAAGTTAATGATGTCATTTTCATTGTAAATTTGACAAAATAAGATCATAACTGACACTCTCCTTATCAAATAGTGTTATTCTAAAAATTATTTTGTTTCAGGTGAGTTTGGCAAAGAATCCATATTTTATAAGCATGGTCGTAAATTTTTGAGACCTTCTGCCAAAAGCGAGTGCTTTCTTAAAACAAAAAGCGTAAAATTTACCACAAAAGGGGATTAAAATTGACTACAAATTATATTTCAAGGAATGAATAAATCTCTCCTACCGGAGCTCTTATATACGTATATAAGCCTGCCAATAAATCACATTAATTGAAGTTTACTCTGGTTGTATCGTTCTTTGGGAGAGGCGGGTGGGGGGAGATCACTATGACGGTGGCTAAGTAGGGCTTAATATTATTAACCATAGTTGGCAACCTTAATTTCAGGCAATATAAAGGTGATAGAATACCCCCCCCCACGGTGGTCCGCTATATACAAAGCTAGGGCGCACCGGCTCTAGCCAGTTGGCCGGCGGCCCAGTCCGCCCCTGCTCAATTGTTATTTATGAAAAAATACTTATAATTACAAAATTATATACCCTCTTTACTGTATAATTTAAAGAACAAAATGCCCCAGCCACTGGTCCAGATACAGTTTATTTTATGAAGCAAGGACAACCAAGGTTCCGCCACACGGCGCTCAATGTGGGTTTCTGTCAAGGACCCCATCTCACCTCTAGCAAAATTGAAATATGTAATACAAGAATGAATCTAATTTTCAACTAATTAAGCACCATATGATAAAATGTGCTTTCCAAAAACTAGTAGGTTTCTTGCATGCCACTAAGTGGCATACGTACAATAGATTAAATTAATTATTGTAAACAATGTAACGGAAAATAATAAATGAATACAAGTAAAATAAAAAATATAATTTCATCCCTGAACACCCAGGGGAATGTGAACGTTCCCTCCCTCCCTTTTATTGTTTCAAGTCCTTAGTATTACTTCAGAGAAACCATACCATAAAAAAGAGCGCACAACTGAAAAATTTATGAAATTACTCAATCATCTCCGGAAGTCGAATTTTAAACAATTAATGACACAATAAATAATATAATAACAATTAATACAATTAGTATATTAATAATATAATTAATATAATAATATTTAATATAATAATAATAATACGTAACTTAACAGAAATTAATAATCTACTGCATTGCACTCACAGTTACAACACAACTGGGATTTAAGCTGGAGGGAAGAAATAAGGCACATTTCCAAAACCCTAAGTGGAAGTTCAGACTAGAAAAGAAGATAATCACAATCAGGCGAGACCTAAGCAACTTGAAAAATATGAAAGAGGGAAGGTTAAAGAACTTTAGTGTCAAGAGAGAGCTCAACAAACGGATGTAATTAGACACAAAATCAATTTCCGAAGTCAGCGAAATCCTGAAATAAAAAGTGACTGCAATCTCAAAGAAAATAGTAAGATGTGAAAATAGAATTGCCCAATTTAGAGATAACGTCCTTTTCAGAAAAAATCAACACGCCTTTTACAAAAATCTGCTGAATCCGGAAAGGAAGCCTGTGAATTGCCCTGACAAGAAAGAAACCCTGGCTTTGTGGCAAAACATCATGGAAAACCCATTACAACACAACGAAAATGCCAACTGGATGAATGAAGCCGAAAAGAAGTTTAAAGAAAAGAAGATGGACAAGGCGGTGATCACTGTAGAAATTCTTTCAAACCATGCAAAAAAAATTAAAAATTGGAGTGCACCTGGAATTGATAAAGTACATGGTTTTTGGCTTAAACACCAGCCTCCATAAGAGAATTGCTGCCCATTTCAATACTATCCTCCACACAGCTAAAATAGAAAACTGGCTCACGACGGGTAAAACATACCTCATCATAAAGGAGAAAGCAAAAGGCCCCATTCCTAGCAACTTCCGTCCAATTCCTTGTCTACCTACAACCTATAAACTTCTTACTAGTACTATTGCCAACTCAATCCATGAATACTTGTGGAAACATGAACTCTCCCCATTGGAACAAAAAGATAATTACAAAAACTCGCGTGGAACTAAAGACCAATTGCTTATAGATAAAATGATTCTCAAAAATGTTAAAACGAAGAAAAGAAACCTAATACACATTACCATCAGAAAATCTAAGAATAGTAAGTAGCTGCTGTATTTAAGTGTATTTTATTGTGCATTATATAATTTGTTTACTTGAATAAAGTTTCTTATATATATATATATATCATGGAAACACCCAAATGGGGGAACTAGTGAAATTGACTATATCCTGGCAAACAAGAAATCAATTATTGAAGATTGCAGTGTACTGAACAGATTTAATACTGGAAGTGATCATCGAATGGTGAGATGTAAAATGCACTTAAATACTAAATTAGAACGACAGAAGCTCATTAGGAAACAAGTAAGTAAGAGGGTGGATTTAAAGAAATTAAAAGAAAATACCGAGGCATTCAAGTTGGAATTAAAAAATCGCTTTTCTGCACTGGAAGGACTTATTGATGAAAGTGATATCTCAGAAGCAAATGAAAACATTGTTAAGACAATAGTTGAAACTGCTGGGGAAATTGGTGGTGTAACCTGTAAAAAGCACAATAGCAAATTATCTGAGAAGACGAAACAGCTCATGAAAAGGCGAAGAGATATGAAGGTGGACAATCAAAATACCAGTTCCAGGATTGAGTACATAGAACTTTGTAAAACTCTGCGCAAAAGCATGAAAGAAGACATAAGAAAATTCAATTGTGAGTTAGTAAGGAAGGCCATTGAAAATAACAAGAGCCTTAGGGTTGTTAAAGGAAGTTTATCTGTTGGGAAGAAACACATCATTGCATTAAAAGGAGAGGATGGCACCGTAACAAGAAATAGGGAAGAAATACTTAGAAGAGTTGAAGAATTCTACAAAAAACTATATGAAAGTAACAGTGGATTAAACGAAGACACTGAAATAGTCGAAGGAACAGCTCCTAAAATCTTAAAAGAAGAAGTTTCATTTGCAATAAAAAGTATGAAGAAAGGAAGAGCCCCTGGCGATGATGGTATTACATTAGATATCCTAAAAGAAGCTGGAGAATATGTAGAAGACATACTTGCAAAATTCTTTACCAAATGTCTTAACAGCGGTAACATACCAAACCAATGGGATTCTGCAACAGTAATTCTTTTGCATAAAAAAGGTGATAAAGAGGATTTGAAAAATTACCGACCAATTAGCTTGTTACCTGCTATTTATAAAATCTTCACAAAAGTGCTAACACATCGCCTGCAGAAAAAATTAGATGCAGCTCAACCAAGAGAACAAGCTGGATTTCGAAGTGGATTCAGTACAGTGGACCATATTCAAGTATTAAGAGAATTAATTGAAAGAACACATGAATATGAACTTCCATTGTGTGTTGCATTTATTGACTATGAGAAGGCCTTTGACTCTATTAAAACATCAGCAGTCATCAACTCTTTAAGATCAACAGACATTGAGGATGTGTACATTGACATGGTGAAACGTGTGTATAAAAATGCAAGTGCAAAATTTCGGTTACATAAAGATACCGAAGCTATCAAAATTGGTAAAGGTGTGAGGCAGGGAGATACCATTTCTCCAAAACTTTTTACTTCAGCTTTACAGATGATTTTTCAGCTGATAAATTGGAATAACAAGGGAATAAAAATAAATGGTGAATATTTAAATCATTTGCGGTTTGCTGATGACATTGTTATTTTTTCAACGAACCCATCAGAACTCCAAGACATGGTACAGGAGCTCTCAACTAGAAGTAAAGAAGTTGGACTCAAGATGAACCTACAAAAAACTAAGATCATGTTCAATAATTTTGTAGAGGAAACAAAAATACAAGTTGACAACATTGAGCTAGAAATTGCTGATTCATATATTTACCTTGGCCAGCTGATTTCAATGGATGGCAACATTATGAAAGAACTCAACAGACGTATTAAACTTGGCTGGAGTGCATTTGGAAGAAACAGTTTTATCCTGAAGGGGAAATTGCCTTTGTGTCTAAAAAGAAAGGTCTTCAACCAGTGTGTATTGCCAGTCCTCTCTTATGGATCAGAGACATGGAGTCTAACAGTTGGAGCAATACGAAAGTTACAGACAACGCAAAGGAGCATGGAGAGGTGCATGCTTGGAATAACTAGGAGAGATCGAAAAAGAAACACTTGGGTGAGAGAGCAAACTAGAGTAGAGGACATCATTGTTAAAGTAAAAGGGCTGAAATGGCGATGGGCTGGGCATATTGCAAGAAGAACTGATCAACGATGGACAACAGAAATTCTGAACTGGATTCCAAGAGACCACCGAAGACCTAGAAAACGTCCTCAAACTAGATGGGTGGATGAAATAAGAAAAGAGGTTGGGGTGACGTGGAAACGAATGGCCCAGGATAGACTTGTGTGGAAAGCATTTGGAGAGACCTTCATCCAGCAGTGGATAGATAATGGTTGAATATGATGATGATGATGATGATGATTACATATATACTAACAAATTACTTACATAAATGGTATACATCATGCAAGAGCTAAACACCAAATGAATGAACCTGTAAAGTGTTAGGTTTCGCAACTGACCCTGAACGATTATCCAATTACAGCGTTGCAACCTATGATGTCGTAAAGGGGGCGGGACTCGTTATTTTCGCTTCAATCCGAGACTCTGGAAAAAATGTTTTAAAAAAATGTCTAAGGAATACCCTTTTTCTTTTTTCTTCTTTTTTTTTTTTTAAGTTATGGATGCTTATTAAAGAAATTTTTGTTTCAGATTTTACAATTTGTAGATATATTAATTTGAAATAGAAGTGAAAAAGCAAAACTCTCATCCAAACATTCTATAAATTGCAATTGAAACGCCGGGATACAAAAACAGGATGCCGAAGGCATTTTGGCGTAATTTTCATCATGAAATGGATATCCATAAAAATCTTTTTCCTTTTCATAAAAGTGTAGAAACAAATTTGCCAATGAACTAGAAGAAAAGCAGCATCCCATTGGTATACCCTTAATTTGTAAAAAATGATTATCACCATTAAAAAGCATATTATTAAAAACACAATACTCAAACAAATGATTCCAAAAATTTTGTTCAATACCAATAATAACCCTATAATTTGCAAATAGAAAATTTCGAAGTTTCCTAATATTATTCAATGGAAACGTAAAATCTGTAATTGTTTTTTAAATAATGTCACCAAATGGTGGAAAATTGTGGTGTTTTATATAATGCAGAGGACCGACGCTCCACTCAGGTGTGCTTTTGACTCGGTAAATGCCCCTTGTCTTATATTTAGATAGCATATTACTGCATCGAATTACACATACACGGTGCCGCCGTGGTGCAGTTGCAAACGTTCGCCTAGCATATCGTTAACCCAGGTGTGACTCCCAATGGGGCCAAAATAGAACGCTTACTGACAAACTTCCCACTTCAGTTCGGGGGTTAGTTTTCTAAGCGCAAAGAGATTCGGATTCCTCGGTCCCGGCGCAGCATGACTTTTGCTGTCCTTGCGCCGTAAAACAAACAAATACACATACGATGCGTTTTTCGGTTTTCGTGTTTCTATTGCATATATATGTGAAGTTTTATTATCAAACTAATTGCTGCTGTTTCATGCCCGCTTTCTGCAGATAATGTTTTCCTTTCGATTTAATTTTTTCCTTATCCAGTAATGTTTCTTAATTTTCCCAATAATTACTTACATTTGTCCATTTTGACATGTGAAGTTATATATACATATAAGATATATATCATGTCCCACAGCCGTCCTCTGCTGAGAATACTGGCACTCCGCAAAACACACCTTCGAAGCAGCCGTGGTAGAGGTCACTTCGCACAGAGGGTGACACAACGAGTCCCGTTTTTGCGTTTCGGCTGTGATAACCATGGAACTAAAACTTAAGGAAGCTCCCTAAAGAGGTATCGATGAAGTTATATTGAAAACGGGGTTCTCCTTCCGGTCGGCCATTATCAGTCCAGAAAACGTGTACCTCTTCGATATATCCTACAGCTAGTGTTGTGAGATTCGAATTGACAAATAATTTTTAACGGAAAATTGTTGTTTTCGCCCATTAATCTGGCCTGTGTGACATTTGGTTGCGTCAACCGATCTGATAAACCAAAGCCTGGTGTTACATTTCTTATGTAAATTATTAAAATTGTTTATGTTTACAAGGGAACTAAAGCTAGGCTTACGTTAACGGCCCTGAAAACCGCTTTAACAAAACTGATTTCCTGGTATTTGTAATACATTTTTGGCGGTCCTAAATTTTAGCGGCCCTGGGCGGCCGCCCAGCTCCCACCCCACTACTCCCGGCTCTGAAGGGAACTACGCCTAGTGGGAGTCGCTAACTGAGAATTGAGACATATTGCTATTTATAGATTTTAGACCCCCTAATTACGAATCCGAAGTGTTTTTTCTGTGAAATCCATATATTAATTTTTAATTAAAGAATAAAATTTTCAAAATTCTCACAGATTCAGGTGTTTGGCGAAATATGTGTAAGAATTGGCGATGCTTTTATTATCGTTTCAAATAAAGTTTTAAAACAAAATATATGCTTTTGGCAAAAGTGGACAAATAGAGCATTAACCACAAGTTTAGTAATACAATATGCATAAATTGTACAAATAAATCATTAAAATATAATGAAAATATTTATTACTAATTATTTTTTATTAAAATAAAAAACGTATATTTTATTCGCAAAGGCCGCTATAATAAGGGAAAATCGAATTGTTAAAAAAAATCGCACATTAAATCGTGGAGAACCGTACTATCAATGTTTTGGCAATAACCCTACGATTGAAAAGATTCATTTCGCAGTTTCGCGCCTGTTAAGAAGCGTTCAAGTATTACCAAAGCATCTTGGGAGTTTGGGGGAGGGTGGTTGCCGTTGGTTTTATAGAGGGGTTCAGTGGCTAGGCATGTGGTAAGAAAAGGGTTCCATTGGGTAAAAAGTTTAATAACCATTGATCTATGACATTTATTTAGGTAGAAAGGTGGATTGGCACTTAGCGTATCGACGGCTCAAGAGCGTGGATGTTCAGTTTCAGGTTAAGTGTGGATGTTTTCGAATGCATTTTGTGACGAAGAAGTAACTTTCGGCAAGTGGTATTAGCTTAGAGGGATTCATTGGATAATCTTGGGGACAAAGAACTTAAAAGTAACGGCAAAAAAAGAAACAGACCTAGGCAGTAATTCCACTAAAGAAAGAGTCTGATAGCTCCTCATTATCTGAAATAACTTCTTACCCTCCGAGTTGAAACCTTTCAATTTAGAGCAGAGTAAACCGCTTTTATTCGTTACATTAACAATAAAAGATTTTGGACCTTTCGTAACATTCCTAGCAGAAATTTCCAATTAAATTTTCTTTTTTTTTGCTCATTTTCACTTTCTTTCAAACTACCTTCTACTTTTCACAAATTGGGCCCTTACTTCTTGGCTTTTTCTTAAATTTTTTGAAAGTTTGTTTCTTGCCTTAAACTTTCTTCACTGAATTGCCGAGTGCTAATTTTATTTTCAATATTTTTTTTTTTTTGAATGACGAAAGTACATACCAATTATAGCACGTTATAGTACTAATAGAAAGCGTGTCCACTGCTACTAGTAACTAAATGGTTATAGTAATAATCAATATTTGGAATCCTGGACCCTAGTAAAACGTAATGTCATTGCAGTACATTGTCGCACTATGCCGCCATTAATGCACTTGAGTTAGTCAAACGGTATTTGTGGAACAAGATGATTAAAAGCTTTATCTTTCTTTGACATATCTCACAAAGTTACGGAATTTTAAGATAGTAATGATTAAAATATTTCTTCTATCTTGCAATATGTGGTAAATTCCAACTATATGCAATAACTTTACTGTTTACTGTTTGCTCTGATGTTAGACAGAATTTAGAAATTAAAATTTTAATACGAGAATTATTATCGTAGGTGAAAATTTTCTAAAGATTTAGTCATAGTTCGGTAGATATTTTCCACATTACCTATAAAAGAGAAAAGAAATATTAAATTGATAATGTGGGCTAGCATTTATTTTGTTTAAAAAAAAATGCCTACAAGCGGATTATAGTGTTTTTTCTAATCAAAATGTACTCTTTTTTTACAGTTAAAGCCAACCCTTTCCTATTTTTATTCAATTATTCTTGAATTCATAAAAATAAATTCACCACCACCACCACTATCACCACCATCACTATCACCACCACCACCACCATCATCATCATCAAGTGTCTTCTCCGATTCGGAGGTTGACTACCAATATGGACCAGGTTTTCCTATCTCTACTGGCATCGATAATGTCTTTCGTGCTTAGTCTAGTCCAAGCCTGTAAGTCATCCATGTATCCTCTTCTTTCACTGCCTCTAGGTCTCTTCCCCACGATGTTTCCTTTCAGTGCCAGTTGGGGGTCGTTTGTATTTTTCTAAACTCCCTATGTGTCCGTAATAATCTAACTTTCTTCTCAGAATTGAAGTGATGATAGTTTTTCTTTTTTTGTGTTGGATCTGTTCAGCACTTCCTGATTGGAGATCTTGTCAGTCCATTTTATCTTCAATACCTTTCTAAAGGTCCACATTTCAAAATCTTCGATTCTAATTTTGGCGTCTTTTTTTTTAATGTCCAGGTCTCGCAACCATAAAATAGTATAGGCCAAATATAAAGTTTTAAAATTAAAATTCTGAGATGTAAATTTAATTTTCTCTCGCAGAGATCTTTTTGTAATTTATTGAATTTTGTTTTTGCCAGGCCAATACGACACCCTATTACTTTTGTTTGATCGTTATTGCGGAAAATACGTTTTCCCAAATAGCAAAAAGTATTAACTTGTTCTATGGCCATGCTTTTACAATGGGCAGTGATGTTGAAGCTTTTCCTGCTAAGACGAATGGTTTTCGTTTTCTACACATTAATGGTGAGTTCCATTTTTTCGCTTGTTGTATCAATTTCATTGATGAGCACCTGCAAATCTTTATTTGAGGTAGCCATTATTACCATATCATCAGCATATCTCAAGTTATTTATAATAGTTCCATTTATCTTTAAACTTTCTTTCCTTTCTTCCATGACTTCTTGGATTATTTTTTTTGAGTAAAGGTTTTACAGGATGAGAGAAAGAACTCTTCCCTGTCTGACTCGTCGCTTTATTTCCATCCAGTTTGTTTCATTGTTGTCGATTTTTATTTTCGTTTTTTGGCTCCAATAGGCTGCTTTAATTATATTTATATCTTTAGCATTCACATCTGCCTTGAAGAGTATTTTTATCAACTATATATATATATATATTTACAGGAAGCTTCGAGAGACCCCAGCGAACAAAGACAAGTACGAAGCCCCAAAGCCAGCAGAAATAGAGACCTTCTGGAAGACACTATGGTCCAATGAAGTACAGCACAAAAGCGCCCCCTGGATTCAGCAAGAAATGGAGGCTACGAGAGGAATAGAGGAGATGAACACAATGACAATAAAATTTACCAGTTTAATTTTAACTAAACTATTGGTTATTTTATTTTAGTTTACGTGCGCTCCCCATGCTTATTATTTTTAATTATCTGCAGTTATTTATTAATTTAAGGGTGAGAAACCTAAAGGTATTCATTAAACCGTATTATTTGATTTGATACTTGACTACATTTTGAGTTTTTTTAAGCTGTGAAATAAATTTACAAATGCTATCACTGGAATCGGATTTGCTTGGTTAAATTTTTTCTATAAATTTTTAATTTATATAAAACGCGTTTACATAAACCAGCTTTAGAAACACGCTCTTAAAGAAGCGTGATCGATTTCCTTTACTGTATGTTTGACTTCACTGCATAACTTACGTATTTTTAGAAGAGCTGCATTTCAGGGTTAATTTGAAAAATTCATAAAAATTCGGGAATTGATTTCCGCACAAAAATTCTTTATGGCCCCATTACTACTCGTAAAGACCTTTCTATTGATATAGGCTTCGATTCAAGATACGAGTGGCATTTGAAACAGTTCCCTCATTAGCATAAAATCGCCGTCGTTATAACAGGTTTCGTTGTTATATACAATGTTGCTACAACCGACATAAATTAGTATGGAGTAGAATAGGACACCAAACTTCTTGTAAAAATTCCATCGTTATACCTGGCGTCGTTATAAACGATTTCGACTGCATATTAAAGACTTTCAGGGGATGGAGAAAAATGCTGTTGAATAGAACAAGATGTTAATCAGAATGTATAATTCTAATAATATTCTGGTACCATAACATACCATTGTTGAAGTGAGTGAAGTTATTGAGAGAGTTTATGGTATATGTATAGTAAATTTATAATGAAGGAAAATAAAGCAGATTAGAAGGAAATAAATGTAAGTAACGTAAGAAACGAGTAATGTAAGAAACGAGTAACGTAAGGTAAGAAACGTAAGTAAGTAAGTATTCGTAAAAATAAACTTACATTAATGGGAATTAAAATAAAGTAGATGGAAAGAAGCATAAGCAATTCATAAAAGGTGACTGCGCAAAAGCTGCAATTGCATTTTTTATGATGAAAATATGTGAATTTTGAAAATGTAAGAAAAAATATGTAGAAATGAAATGATGGGAAGTTGATAGAAATAAAAATAAAAGAAATAACATAAAAACAATAAAAATGAAACAGAATAACAACAAATTGATATAAATCTACATTCCAATAAGCTTAGAAACTTTACGGGAAACACAAAAATGCAGTAAATAATTAATAACTATATAATAATGTATATATATTTCAGTTTTAAGTGGATACAGCTCTTATTATCGGCAAAATTGAATTAATGCACATATTAATACTAAAACTTAATATAAATGAACAAATGATATGGTGTATAACGATGCAGAAATAACTGGAAAATAATTATTACAAAATTCAGTTCTTAAACAAAATGTAATATATGGATTGCAATATAGAATGCGTAGTTGTTTTTTTAAAATTTCATATGAGTTTTTGATAAATAGGAGAACGAAATCGCGGGCATTAATTCTTAAAGGATCAACAAAAATTATTTATGGAATTAAAAACTTGCACATTTGATGGACATTTTAAGCAATTTTAAAAACAAAAATTAGCTAAAAACACACAGAGTGAAAAAGTAAGTATTTTTTTAATAAATCTGGCTTTTTATGGTTGACAGAATTTAATATGCATACTTTTTATTAAGTGAGATTATTTGAAAGGCAAAATTAATTTAAAATTGCATAAAAATCTTTTCTCGCATAGAGTATTTCGGTAGGGAAAATTGAATAAATCTGTGTAAACCGTGAATCAGAAATTTATATATAGGACTAGCTATATAAGAATATACTAGATTAAAGGGAATATTAGGAAAATGCATGTATTGAAGAAAGAAAGGAAATGGTATGGCAAAATGTTTACAAAGTATTTAAGAAGGTTTATATCGAATAGTATCATTTTGCATGAACCGAACACATATAAATAAATAAGAAATAATAATTGGAGCCATAGTAATAGAAATACCAATTATTTTATTCTATCCTATATTTCAGATGTTAACGTATAAGTGAAAAATATAATATTCACGAGCATAAAGTAGAATGTAATGTATTAAGTTAATGCAGGAAAAAGTAATTATTATTTCAGAGGACAATAAATAATAAAAATATGCTGGCAACGTATCAGTTACATACATTGTTTTGTTTCTGAAAAAATTGGTTTGCTCTTGCAAACGCAAAATGGTAGACAAACTATAGATAATAGTTGAGCAGGAAAGACAAATACAAAATAAAACCACGTTATATAGACCGAATTTTGCCTTTCTTTTAAGAGGATTATTACTTGTTTAAAGACCACTCTAAAACCTTTTTCTTCTTAGAATAGGGAAGAGAAAAAGTTTTAAGGCAGGAGGGATTTCCTGTGGGAAGTCCTCCTATCCAAGGAAAAGCGAAAAGCAAAGATTTCAACTGTTACACGAACATCAAACAAGTGGACAATCCCAGAAACAAAATGGCAAACATGGCCGAAAGATCATGTGTTTAAATTCGCGTGCTGGTGACTTTAAATTTGAAAAGGAAAGAGAGAGAGAGAGAGAAAGAGAGAGAGAGAGAGAGAGAGAGAAGTGTAAGAGAGATAGAGAGCTAGAGAGAGAAAGAGAGAGCTAGATAGAGAAAAAGAGAAAAGAATCTACATAGTAAAATAGAAAGAGGAAAGAGAGATGCATATCCAGTAAAATAGAAAAAGAGAGTGAGGGAAGTGAAAGAGAAATAAATTCATTACGAATTCGTTCAAAGTCTACCGATATCATGAAATAGTTGTTAAAGTTACTTTAGGATTTTTTTAATAAAATATAAATTATCGTGCCCGCACAGAGCATATGAAATATACTGCAATTTTTAGTTCGACTGCTTGTTTTTATATTTTTAGACTGTGTATTGGCTCAAACGTCGAGAAATTTATAAAGCTGTACGGATACAATAATACACTGCTAGCCATTAAAACTGCTACACCAGGAAGAAAAGCAAACAGCAGAATCATATTTATTGTACCCGTACAGTATAATGGGAGAAATATATATTGAAAGTTATAAGTAATTTTGGGGTACAGAGTATGCAGAAATGAGTACCCAGAGAAGCCGCCTCTGGTAGCAATAACAATTCTAACCCGGCTAGGTATAGAGTCGAACATAGTTTGGATGGCAGGTATGGGTACAGCAGTTTATGTGGCTTCAACTGTATGAAAGGGTCCATCTATTGTACTAGCTGGCTAGTGGTGGTGTGCCAGTCTCTCAGCAACCATTCATCAGACCTTTTCAATTGGTACGAGATCTGGAGAACGTGCTCCAGGGCAACAGTTGAGCATCCTTTGGATCGAGGAAGGTCAGTAGAGTATGGGCAATATGCGGTTGCGTATTGTCTTGTTGAAAGGTAGCGTGGCGGAGGCTTCGAAGATAGGGTACAACCATGGCACTTAACACATCAGAAATGTAAAGGCAGCTGTCCACAGGAGGTGACCTGGATATGTCCCCAAATGATACTCCATACTATTACTTCATGGCCCGTATGACTCTAACAAGTACAAGTTGGCCATGTTCGTTCACCTTGGTGCTCTACACGCAGATATGACCATCATGATAGTGTGCGCAGAACCTGAATTCGGCTGAAAAACGACGTGACGCCACTCCTGCGTCCATGTTCGTCGTTGAACGCACCATTGTAGGTGCAACTGTCTCTACTGCAGCAATAAGGAAAGCCGCAGAAATGGTCGCTGACCTGACAATCCGTGGTGCTGCAGACGTCATCACACTGCCCGTACAGATACTTGTTGTTCTGAAAACAACCCAAGTTCCTGACTCAGGGTAGGTGATGTGGCTGTACGATCCCGCAAGGCCGTGCTGATAATATGTCTGTTCTCTTTGGTATTAGTGACCAGTGGCCGCTGAGATTCTGCACGTCGCGTCGTTCTATATGTCCATCCCGAACCCATCGATTCCGTACTCTCGAAACAGTTATGAGATCTCGACCAACACGTGCAGTAATAGCGCGAAAGGATAAACTGCAGTCCTGGTAGGTTACGATTGTGCCTCGGTCAAAATCTGACATTTGCTTTTAGGCATTTCCCTTTCTTACATGAGGCATAACAAGAGCTTTACACAAGCAATCAACGTGTGAATACGATTTCCGTATAAGAAATCCGCTTTACGAGAGAGATCTTCCCTTTTATACAGACTGTCCGTGGTGTTACTCCTATTTGCTTTGCGAGAATGCTTTGAATGATAATCATTGGCATATTCCAGCATGTTGTACCTTTCATGCAAATTTCGCGTTTGTTGTGTGCCATCTTCATGGTGAAGCAATTGTAGTGTCCAGCAATGTAGTATATATGTCACATATTTTCTACAAACTAGCTTTTAGCTTACGTGACCTCTAAGTGTGAATGAAACAACAAGTTTCAGCCGACAAATTGAACGGAACACTTCATTAGAAACCGTTTTACATGGACTGTGGAAATGTATACATGAGCGAGGAAAAAGCAGAACTATTTATAAGCGGAAGAAAGGAACATCGTCATGCTACAGCGAAGAGTAAGATGTCTTCTGGATGGTTCGGAATGACCCTTGCTGTCCTTGCTCCATAAAAATTTAACGAACCAACTAACCTCCTGGATGAGCATGCTTGGGAAAGAGGATATGTACTTGATCGGAGTGTTGCAAGAGCCCTTCATAAAAATGTAACTTCTTGCCACTGTAGAGTTTTTTAGTCATGGGAGACATTCTGATTACAAAATCGGTTAGTAACTTCTCAAAAGGGATGTCTGATTTATACAAAACTTTTGCAAGAAGATGGGGGAAAAACGAGGTCAGTGTTCGGAGAAAACTTGGCTTGAGACAACTCCAGGGAAAACTTAGAAGTAGGGAGAGAGGAATACAGGACATCCATATTTTTTCAATAACTTGCTTGATGAAGAGAACAGTAGCTTTTGAAGCGCTGTGGAATTTTTTCTTATGTCATTGACAAATTTCACTAATTTTTACGATTTTTCTATTATTCTGTGTCCACTTTCTTACCTTTATTTTACATCTATTTTTTCTCGCTTTACTTGTTCGTTGGCTCAACAATATATCTGTTGTTTTTTTAAAATTCCATGTGCATCTAGGTCCCGAAGCCACTCGTCAATTAAGCATGTTGGGAAGGCAGTTGTAGTGATCACGGAATGTGAGTGAACCTTGCAGAACAGAATATTTGATAAAAGTTACCATGTATCGGTACCGTGTATCGGTTTATAGCATCACTAGAAGATGATGGCAATAGAAGAGATACAATAACAGACACAAGAAGAGGTACAAAAAGAGGATGTATTAACATGTGAAGGTTATTTTGCCATTGCTTTGTAATAAAAAGTTTTTTTGCAATAAAAATATAATGATTTCTTTATATTTATATATTCATTATGTGTGCACAGTTCCATTGCAATAGAATGCTTTCTTTGGGTTGCATTGCCTTCCTGCATTAGAGTGTACTTTGTATTACATTCAGTTACATTTAATAAAAGCATAGTTTTTGAAAATAAATTTTATTTAAATTAGTTACACTGTTCGTTCAACCCTGAAAAGCGATTAAGCAAAAATCTTTTTACAGCATCAGCGTTGTATGTCAAAAACGGAAAACCAGGCGGAGTTTTATTTCAATAATAAAATCACAGCATAATCATCAGGAGTTACACATTTGATAGAGCTTCAAAAAGTGGCAACCGAGCTAATGTAAACATTTCACGGAGGTTAGAATATTCCTGGCCAAGTAATACAAATTAAACACGAAATGAATTCAGCGTATGACAAGTATTAAGAATGAAATAAAAACAGCAATTGCTCATACAGACGAACTCAGTAAATCAGAGATGTGTCGACGAGAGATTTTACTGTCTCGGAGTCAATATAAGACTGTTAATAAGAAAGTCAGCTCTTCACAATACAAGCAGGGTATCCTTATCCTTTTATTAAAAATTGTTCCTTCTTCGCCCCTTTCATTGCCAGTCTTCTGATGTTGAAATAATTGCTAGGGCGATGCTTCATCTCGTGTTTCTCCAACAGTAGTTTCAGTGTCCGATCAATATTTGAGTTTTGTGGGCGCGGAATGGCAGCATTTCATTAAGGCTGTCGCTCCATTGACGCTTTCCGCTTTCATTAGTTTAATGACGCCGCGTAACTGGGACGGCAACTTCGCGTTTCTAAACGAAAAAGTGCGATGCTTCTATTGTTAGTGATACCTCTTTCGTGTTGTTGGATACGAGATGAGCTGAACAGATCGTGGGACAAAGACTACTATACTTTGTTAAGTACTGCATATAAAGTTCTTTGAAAGAAAATAACTTTTCAATTTTAGTCAACGTGATGTTTTTGTACGCTTATATAAGATCGTAAAATCAACGAAATATTCTTAAAAAAAGATGATTTCATTTGTTTTCTTGACGTTCTTCCACTATATGTCGATATATTTCTGACTGATGCTATAAAATTGATGTGGCAAAATCAACGCTAGAATTTCTCGGAAACGGTATACGAATTTAAAGAACTTTCTATAAAGATACAATTACATAACCACCCCTGTTACGACATAGTTGATTGTGGTGGATTGTTTTTTATTCTATGCACTAACAACAACAATAACAAAATTAACGAATATGAAACTATTTGAAAACCTGCTTATGCTTATGCCCTTCTGAATATGTATGGTAAAAAGTATCCGTAGAGCAACGTATTTTTTTAGTGTTTTGAGAATTCTGATTTGAAATGAGTTATAACGCAAATTATTATTTTTTTTCAGTTTTGAGGAATATAGGCTATATATATATATTTTCGTCGTTGTATAAAAATCTTAATATAATTCCAACAATATATGATACTTATTTGATTTTAGTTTCTTCACAAAAAAGAGTAACCTGACTATTCGAAACAGTCATCGATGTATATTATCCTTTAAGAGTTAACTTACGATTATTAAATCGAAATTCGCACAAACACAGTTTACTGTGCGCTGGTAAGAGATTTTGACAATTGTTTTGGCAGGGAAACGTCCTACTTTCGCCAAAATATTCTTCCAGACTGACTTATACCAGTTCACAATAAATTGTGCTTGTGTGAATATTGGTTTAAATATATTTTTGCATCGCTCATCTATTCATAACTACAATTATTAACATTATAATGTCTTAATTTGATTTTCTATTTGACAAAACGCTACGTCGATTTTCAAAGTTCATACTTTCTGAAGTTAATTTTGTCTTGAGAAGTGTGAAAATATAACGTATTACTTAAAGAAGCTAGCTTTTGTTAATACTTGTTTCCTCCCTTTTAATCACAAATTATTTCATTTATCGTATTTTATAAAACATGGATATTACTGCTCTTCTCATGGACATATATACCAGGACATACCTTTGCAGATTTAATTTCAATTTTGCAAGCATATTTTTAAAAAGACGGTTACATTTGTTTTTGATTTTTAGTATGTATTTCTAACTGGAACTTTTCTTTAGGTATTTTGAATTCTACTGTTAATGGCCCCAAAATAATTGCTATAAATATTTGTTTGAGTTCAAATAGGATATAGCTGATATTATAATAAAATAAAAAGTCATCATTCAACAAACAGCCACATTAAAGAAATAAGATAAATCGTAATAATAGATTAGTGAATATATGCATTTAGAAACTTTGTACAATAGTAAAAAAGTTGAGACACAAGCATATACACTTTTCCAAAATTGCAATAAAATATTACAAATTTGGAAAGTTTCTAGTTGACTGAATTTATGTTTGTTTTCAATAAAGCTTAGAATTGCAACTTGTGTGGCAACTGCTGACAAGAAGGTTTGAGGAAGTAAACAAAAGCCAAAAAAAACAAAACAAAAACAAAACAAAGGAAGGGAAAAACGCTTTTCTTGATTGCCAGGGTATGGGGAAGTTTCTTCAATTTATTTGGTAATCGAGGATTAGGAAAAAAAAAAAAATCACCCGCACGTGATGCTGTTAGGGGATTGGCGGAGTGGCCAGTCCCCATATTGGGTTTTGTTGTCTAGTCGGCATGGTACGTTTATTTGAAAAGAGAAATATATATATGTAAGGAGGATATATGAAGCGCCTTAATAATGCTGTAGAGAGGAAAGAGATGCATTTATATATATACAGGGTGGTTATAATTAAAGTTGACCTATTTAGAGCATCCTGGAGCCAGGCGCGGTTTCAGAGATTTTTTTATGGGTGGGCTTTCATTGGGGTAACTGGGGAAGGTGGGGTTCTTCCCAGTGGCGTACTAAAGGGGATGTCCGCACCACGAAAGAGGGGGCGTAATTTTCATACAGTAGCTTTAACAAATATAAAGTAAAAGCTCCATTAACGGACACCTTTGAAGAACGAAAACCTCCGAATAAGGAATCTATCTCTGGGACAATTGAGAAACACTCCGATAGAAAACGTATGTTATTTTAACATGCATAATAGTTTTCGGTATTTATTTTACATAAACAAATACTTAAATACATATTTGAATTACACCATATATCTCATGGTTATACTCCGAAGTCTACTATACAATACCTAATAAAAAAAATAACACGCTTCAGAATCAACTTGTGTTTTAATATTTTAGCAAAGCTAATGTGGGCTCTGAAATGACGAGGAAATGGATATTTTCAATTAATACTTTCTCATATTTCTTCGCAATTTTATCTCTATTTCTGTTTTTTCTTCAATCTCTACTATCCTCTTATATCTCTGCTCTCCACTATCCTATTATCTTTCTATTCCCTACTATTTATTATCCTCTTTATCTCCATTTTCGCTATTTCTTTCAACATATTCTTTCATTTAATGAATATTTACAACGAAAACTGACGTCGTTATCCCTTTCGAGGTGCAAATTTGTCAATTACTGTGTCAGGATTAATCACGATGGCATTGCTGAGTTCACGCGCTATGGGTATAACGGCTAAGTTACGAAGGCATTTCCCAGCCATGTTTGCTTGTAAGCATGTTTTAATAAGCTTCGTAGTGGAAGAACTCCGTTCAGCCGAGGCTGAAATAAAGAAATATTACATATAACTCTTCCATTGGTTTACAGAGGTAGATGTTTAATTGTATTCTGCATATATTAACCCAAGCATTCACACGCCCCATATGAATATTAATGTTCATATATTATTATGTTCATGTCTGTACCTTTCTCGCGTATTTTCTTCATTATAGAAAGACATAAGTTTTAAAAAATGGATTTACGGCAATAAAAATAGAACATTTAACAGTTAAATTGTATATCATACAATTTGGATAATCATGGTAAGCGGAAAAAATGGGTTGGATAAAATAGACAATGGCAAAATAGTTATGGAAACAGAAGTATGGTAATGGTCTTTAATTTCCTAATTGAGGAAATGCATAATTATTAAATGAAATTTCTTAATAAATAGCTATAGAAATTAGTTGGTACATCATTTGATACATCAAAGGAAATCATCCTTATCAAACCCTCTCGATTTGCATATTGCTATCATGAAAATATAACTACACAAATCAGTAAGATTTGATACAGAAATGTACATGGAATTTAGTAGACGTGGCTTCAATAGCAGCCGAGATAAATAATAGGGGGATGCGATACCACTCGATATGCCCCTGATAGGTTGCATGTTAAAGGCACTCATGTATACTCTGTCTATGAAATTTGGTAAATGTGACTTCAATAGCAGCCGATATAAATTAAGAGGCGGCTGCGGCATTTCTCGATAAGACTCTGATATGTTGTCATGTATAAAGACACTCATGTGTACTATCTGTCTATAAAATTTGGTAGATGTGACTTTAGTAGCATCTGTGATAAAGGCACCCCTCGATATGTCCCTGGTGATAATCGTTTTAAGAGGGTTGCAGCTGTGAACATTGCAGTTATTTCAATTGCAATTAAAATTATGAAATTTGTGGAAGCCCCCTTTTTCTATGATCGGCCATTCTTTCCTCGGACATTTTTTCCATCAGCCCTTTTTTCTGCGCCCTTCTTTCCGTCGGCCCTTTTTTCCGTGCCGTTCTTTCCATTGGCTCTTTTTTACCTAGATTCATTTCTAGTCTGAGTACCCTTTATTTACTAAGAGTACTTTTTTTTGTAATGAGAAATGGCGGCCAACAGAACAAAATATTTCTTCGTTCTTAACCGAGTACTCAATCCATGCATGTTTTTCATACCAGATACTGTGCAATAATCTATACTTATCACCCATTTGTCGGTAGGAAAAATCAAGTTTTGGTTGTGTTGGCCATTTATAACAATTTTTACTTAAATCCAGAGTTATTTTTTTCAACTTAGTCCAGCTTGTATTTGCGTTAAGATGAAATCTGATAGCGTTTCAATCTATATATACCCTTTTAATTATTCCCACACTTTTGAAATATCCTCGTGAAGGAATAAACGTTTTACAAATTACATATTCTGACCCTTATATACAATAAATACCCACTTACCCCGTATAAAAATTGCGTCTGAAAACGCGTCTATTGCAATTACATTTTTTAAAAAATACGTCTATTCACACGTTGATAAAAGTTCAAATTTTTTACCTTTCACAAAAAAAAAAATGTACCAGGCTAAGGCCCACCCGCTAAAATCGCCACTGTCTGGTGCTTGAACCGTTCAGCAGATTTTCACTAAAATTGGTACATAGACTATTCAAAGGATGCGGAAAAGGAATCTGCAAAAATATTTACTTCAAAAACGTTCGCTATGGGGCGCTTTTTAGCGCAATACTGCAAAAGCGAGCTCTGAAATGACCAACACACAACAGGAATGACATTTTTAACATTTAGCGGACACTTTATTGTACCAAACATTTTAAATGAACGTTGCGCGAGCAATAAGAGTGCACCAGCGCTGCATGGGTACAATAGAAGAAAAATAATTTTTTACATGCAGATAGTGCGTAAAGAAATATGACATTTAAGCAGCTGTTAATCGTGTACAGGACGATGTAATGGGTGTTCCTCGATGTGGCCGTCATCATTTATTTGTAACAATTCAAGCCAATGCAGAATGTGTTCAACAGCGCATCGCAACTAATCCTCCGTGAGGCTTTACATATGCAGCGTTATGGAATTCTTGGATTCTGCTAACATAGCAACACTTCCACAATAAACCAAATTCTTTAAATGATCCCACAACTAGAAGTCGCACTGAGTGAGATCCGGCGAACGTTGCCAGTGATTAGTAAACGAGCAACTGATAACGCGTTCACCGGTGAAATGCTGGAGCAAAAAACCTTTGTCGGACTGTGTAATGTGTGGGTGCGCACCATCTTGCATTGAAATGGTAGATGTAACGCACTGTCGTTTCTGTAGTTGCAGCAAAACAAATGTCTGGAGCAACTAACGGTACCGAAGGGCCGTCACAGAACATTTGACAGGGCCATAAACTTTTACAAGTGAATGATAGCGACCACATTGAGCAACCTCCATTCTGTACACGATTAATAGCTGCTGACCTGCTGCATTTCTTTACACTCTGTCTGCATGTGAAAAATCTTTTTTTTCCATAGTACGCCTGCAATGCCGGTGTGCTGTTATTGCTCGCACAACGTTCATTTGAAATGTTTCGATGCAATAAGTGTTACTAAACATTAAAAATGTGATTTGTCTTGCGTGTTAGTCATTTCATGGGTTGCTTTTGCAGTATTGCGCTAAAAAACGCACCCTAGAGGACGTTTTCGAAGCAATTTTTTTTTGAAGATTCCTTTCCCGCATCCTTTGAATAGTATATATTTCGATTTTGGTGAAAAACCGCTGAACGGTACACACACACACACACACACACACACACACACACACACACACACACACACATATTAGGGTGCCAGCGAAATACACGGAGAAAAATGAAATACCATATTTCTTAAACGACACCCTCCCAATCTGTTCCATTCAGGTTAAAAACCAAATGCTGAAAATTTTGTTCAGTTGAGTTAATATTAAGATGTCACTCAAGGACCGTCAATTTCTCCATATATTCCTCGCTAATAATGAATGAGTAAAAGCCGTACACTGTATTAATTTCATGATATTTTTTCACAGATTGTTTAAAGTGAAAATGGCCAGTAGTTCCAAAGTTGTGACAACGAAGAATCGCGGTATATATTTAATTAGAGGAACATTTGACTCCATTAAGGGAAACAAACTGCCTTCCAATAGGCAAGTACTTGGACGATTTTTTTATTTACACAATGATGGCAATTCCATTCAAACGAGTGCAATGGAGAGATAACAAAAGAAGCGTGTACTTTCTGGATCAAAGCAAGAATCCCACAAGCCAACAGTGTCATGTGATTACCAAAATTAAACGACTACACTCTACCTGGAAAGGATTTAAGAAAAACGCATCGAGGAGAACAAAGATGCAACAAGGAAAAGAGAAAGCCTTTACTCAAACACTTGACAATCTCTTTGATATTACACATGATGATATTCTAACTTCGGTAACATTGGAAGAAGATAGGCAATTCTTGTTGGCTCAACGGGAGAAAGGGAGGAGAGGAAGCATGGGTTCAATTGACACCACTTTATGGGGGCAAGAGGCAAGACTTCAAGAGAGAGATGCAGAGCCAGTCTAGAAAGAGGAGGGAATCAGAGCGAGCAAGAGCGGAGGTAACAACTGTCAATCTCAGTAGAAGTATTAGCGACGAAGACGGCGCTGACGACCAGCACGACGCTGAAGTAAAGTTCCATACACCATTGCCAATCAAACGTTCAAGTCCTTCAAATATCGTTAGTCCTGAATTGGCGTCTGCGCTAGATAGAACAAAAATTAGTGACCGTAATGCAACATACATTCTCGCTGCAGCAGCACAATCCATGGGACACAACCTGTAAAAATTGCCTTAAACAAGGAAACAATAAGGAAAGCTCAGAGACAGCGCAGAGAAACTATTGCAAAAGAGATAAGAAGCTCTTTTACACCTGATACTCTGCTTACCATCCATTGGGACGTAAAGATATTACCGTCGCTCACATCAAAAGAGATCGTTGACCGACTAGCTGTTCTGGTATCTGGAGAAGATGTCATGAAACTTTTGGGTGTCCCACAAATTGAGAATGGAACTGGAGAAGCACAGGCAATTGCGGCATTTAAGTTAATTCAAGAATGGAATTTGGCTGAACGGGTGTAGATGATGTCCTTTAATACGACCTCTAGCAACACCGGACCCAAAACAGGAGTTTGTATACTGCTGGAACAGAAGCTCAACAAAGACCATCTGAGTTTGGTTTGCAGGCATCACATATATGAGCTCATTGTCACAAAGGTATTCAATCTGCTGATGGAAGCTTCCAGTGGGCCAAACATTAAACTTTTCCAAAGATTTTCTGACTCCTGGAAATTGCTTAACAAAGAAGAG